>ML300444.1:0-30305 GCA_005239495.1 Nicotiana undulata
TTTATTGCTAAGACAGTTCATGATATTTGTAGATATTTTTGCATTACAGATAAAATAATGACACTTTCAATGGATAATGCTACTAGTAACACTAATGCTATAGGCTATCTTACAACTACACTAAGTCCTGCATTTAGTAATATTTTTCATGTTAGATGTATTTGTCATATTTATCATTTAATCGTCGGTGATGGTTTGAAAACTTTAAATGCTGAAATTGCAAAGGTTAAATTCGCTCTTCATTGGCTTTTTTATGCAAACCGTAGAAGTAGAGTTAGAGAATATTATAAAAAATGTGATGAATTTGGCCTTAGAGAAAGAAAGGTTCCTAAACCTTGTCCGACTAGATGGAATTACTTGTATGAAAGTTTAGTTGTTGCATATGAATATAGAAAGCCAATAAGCGCAACGTATAATGCTCGTGTTGGTGGTGATGATGATGATGATGATGATCACCTTACAAATCAAGATTGGNCCAAAATGCTATTAGTGATATGAAAATTAAGTTTAAAAAATATTTTTTCCCTATCCCCCATCTTTATGGTATTGTAGCCATGTTATCCTACCATGAAATTAGGAGGTCCCCACTATTGGTATAATACTATTTATATGGTTTACCTCTTTCACCTGAGAAATTTGGTACACTTAAAGATGAAAAAGAGTTAATTAAAATAAATGCTCAAACAATTTATAATGCTTATAAAGTAGCAATAGATCATGCTAGACCAAATGTTCCAACTCCTACCTCGTCTAGCTCGCAGGTTCCTAAAAGATCTGCGGGGCTAAAAGCACTTAGTTCTTGGACGGGGTTCAAGGGTTCTCAAGGTGATAATATTGGTGATTGTTCACAACTAAATGAGCTTCAAGTTTATTTGTCGCAGGGACTTGAATCAGAGAATCCAGACGGCACCTTCAATGTTTTGGAATGGTGGAAGGACAAAGAAAAACACTTTCCGGTTCTTTCAAGGATGGCTCGAGATATTTTAAGTATTCAAGCTTCAACAGTGGCATCGGAGAGCGCTTTCAGCCAAGCGAGACTTCAAATCGGTGATCATAGAGCGTCTATGAAGGAGAACTTAGAAAAATTAGTACTTTTTAGAGATTGGATCCGGCCGGAAAGAAGAAATTTTGGACTTGCTGAATCACAACCGGATATAGATGAAGCTTATGAAGAAATGCTAGCGGAAATTCCTCCCAACCTTGAAGGATTTATGAAATTTGTTAGAGATACTATGTAGATTAATATGTAACTTGTATTTTGGCACATCTTGATTAGTTTTTTTCCCTTTTAATGGTGGTATTAGTACCTTAGCTGTGCTCATTCCATTGGGGGGAGGAAGACTAAGAAAGATATTGTCAATTTTTTAAATGCCGTATTAATAAAAATTATAAGACATTTCCCTGAATATTTGTGTTTAAACTTGAATTACAATACATAAGTCATAATTATATAATATAATTTACAATAAATTGTCTTATATAATATAATATAATTACATAACAAAAATTTTGTAACTCTAGAATCACACTTATATAATATAATTTACAATAAGTGCAAGTTTGAATATCTCTTTACTATTTTTTGTGTGTTTAAACTTGAATTACAAGACATAAGTCATAATTATATAATATAATTTACAATAAATTGTCTTATATAATATAATTACATAACAAAAAATTTGTAGCTCTAGAATCACACTTATATAATATAATTTACAATACGTGCAAGTTTGAATATCTCTTTACTATTTTTTGTGTGTTTAAACTTGAATTACAAGACATAAGTCATAATTATATAATATAATTTACAATAAATTGCCTTAGATAATATAATATAAATACATTTAAAAAAATTAAATAGCCAACGGCTATATTTCAAAAACTAGCCGTTTGACATGTTTAAAAAATAGCCATTTGGCCCCCAAACTTTTTATAATTACACTTTTTACCTATTCTCAACTATAAATACCCCCTCATTCTTTCATTTTTACTCACAAAATCATCAATCTCTCTCTACTCAAATTCTCAATTCAAGTTAAATCATATCCGGTGGTTCTAAAATTACCCAATTTGTTCAGAAACACTATAATTTGGTAGAAGAAAATGAAGAAACTTAAACGATATCGTGCAAGCACTGTGATTTTGTCTTCACTCGGCAAAAGGTGGAGGGCACATGCTCTTTAAAGAGGCATATAACCAAGTCTTGTCAAACGCGTCCTCAAGACTTTCGTATCTAATATTTTAAGTTTAATTCAAACTTGTGTTATTTTAATTTTATTAGACATACTATGCTTAATGTTGTAGTTTGTTAAATTAATTTGATGTACTATTAATTTATTATGCAATGTCAGTGCAAGTTTGAAGTACTATTAACTTACTATTTTTGTGTTTAAATATGAATTACAAGATTTATATCACAAGATTTACAAGAAATTGCCTTACATAAAAAAAAAGTTTTAAAAAATAGCCCAGACCCGTTTGGCTCGCGGGCGCCCGAGCCCATGTGGGCTTAGGCCCGTATGGTTCCGGTTCCACACATTTAGCCCGCTTAGCCCGGACCCGTTTAGCCCGGGCCCGACCCACTTGCCACCCTTAGTCGCCACTATATATACACCTTTAGCGGCGACTAGAATCACCACATAAAAAATTAACGTTCAGTGGCAAGATTATGTCGCCACTATATAGTCACCTATAGCAGCGATTAACATCGCCACAAAAACTTTTAATGTTCAGTGGCAAGATTATTCGCCATTATAAATGTCCTTTAGTAGCGACTAAGTCGCCACACAATATTTTACCATGAAAGCTACAATATTTTTTGTAGCAACTAAAGCCGCTGCAAAAGAATTAAATCTACAGTGGCGATTTTTATATCGCAACAATTACTAATTTTTCGACAAAACTATATCGCCACTAAAACTTATTTTCTCATAAATTATAACGATCAAAATTATATAGAGATATCCATATCAATTGACTATCAATATGCAACCAATATGTTTGACAAACACCAAAAGAATTTCTCAACCCGAATATTATAAATATTATCATTAATAAAAAGTCAATTATATATATACTACACGACACTTTATTGTGCATTATAATTGTACGCATATACATATCCCAAAAAGATAAAATATTAAGTGCCTTGTAACTGCTCGTTGCTCGACACCATACCATTGTTTAAGTGCCTTATCCCTGCTAGACAAAAGTAATATATATAAGGAACATAATGAGATTTGTTATATCCAATTACTATCAAAATTATAAGAATTTTTAATCTATGTCAAAGGAAAGTCAGAAGTTGCTTGTGACAATCAATTTAAAGAAAATCGAGAATCTAGGAGTGTTAAACACGTTAGAAAAATAACATGCATCGATGCACGTTAACGTCCCATACTATCTGTATCTAGGAGTGTTAAACACCTACAACACGTCGCTGCTGTGAACTGATCACTCTGTTGGAATGAAATTGTGCCAAAATGATTAAAGATATATTAGCACGCAATTTGTTCAAGATCAGATGAAAATTGCTAAATACGATATAATAAACACAATGAGAAGGTAGAGAAGATGACATTAGCAAGTCATCTATAGGCCTGTTATCGACCCACTTGAAAATATTGTTGTGAAAATGAAAAGAAGCTGATTTTTGAGGGTGTTACGTTAGAAGAGGCGCCAAGAGCAACAACAGTACTTCATGTATTTCCCAAACTTCAAATTTAAAAGTAACATATATATGCCGTATATAAAATTTAGAAGTATCTATCCACTGATTTAGGCATATAGCCATATGAACAAGAAGCTTTTAACTTATCCAAACTAAGATGCTCGAGTTCTTTCAAGACTGAAAATCAACAACAACAACACCAAATAGGCCTCAAATGAGTCTTTCTGCGTAGGTTTTTTTTGTATTCCCGTAGATTATCAAATGGTTCAGAGAAATTAGAGATGAAATCTAAGAATGAAAACGTAAAATCACCGAAATAACAATAATCCCTAAATGCATGTTGAAAATTTTGCCATATTCTTTCATTTTTATGCTCTTTTTCCCTCTTTCCACAGCAGTGACCTAAGTCAAAAATTTAGTTCCCAAATCGTTGTAATATTTTAGTGACACTTACATATTTTAGTCGAAAATTTTAGTGACACTTACAGATTTTAGTCCCTAATTTTAGCGACACTTCAAATCCCTAATATTTTAGTGACACTTACAGATTTTAGTTGAAAATTTTAGTGAAACTTACAGATTTTCGTTCATGTTGAAAATATGGATTTGAACAACAACTTTATAAGATTTTCGTTCCTAAAAGAAAAAGGAAAAGATTAGGAATTTGAACACTTACAGAGGAGGGGAAAAACCTGTCAATCTTCGAAATATTTATCTTCTTCCAGCGCCACTCCAGTGAAATATGTATATTTCATCAAACCGAGATTCAACAGTTTCAGCTAATTATGCTAAATGAATCGTTATTGTGATTCATATTTGGGGAAATTTTAGCAGAGAGTGAGTTTAGAGGGGGGGGGGGGGGGGGGGGGGGAGGGATTTCTAGAGAGAGGAAAGTTTGTGTGCGTTTAGTTTCGGGTATTTTAATTGAGTTTTTTTTTATTTATTATTTTTAAATAAAAATTTCTAGGGTTTAGTAACGACACAATCGCTCCAAATTAGATTTAGCGGCGACAAGTTAAAAGTCGCCACAAATAATATGGAGCCAAAATATGTTTTTTAACGGGACTGAAAATTTCAACACCATTAGTGGCGACCTCAAAAAAGTCGCTGCTAAATATTTATCTTTTGTAGCGACTGTTAATATCTTTGCTAATGCTATAAATATTGTAGCAACCTATATGGTCGCCGCTATAAGTTGCCACTAAAAATTCAAATTCTTGTAGTGTATATTGGAATTACAGTATAATATACGGGAGTATTTTCCGAATTTTAAACAATATTTTCATTCAGATTTATATACTGAAATTCCAGCATAATATGGAGTATTTTCCGGATTTTAAACTGTATTTTCATTCAAATTTATCTTTATATAAAAGTGGCAAAATTTGAATTGCTTTTGAAATTGTGACTATGTTTGAATAACCGTTTGTAAATCTGATTATTTTTGAATTCTTATCCGCTAATCTTTCATCCATCTTACCCATAACAAAGAAAATAAAAGTTTCAGTTAGGTAAAATCGATTTCCGTCTCCCTCAAGTTATCATGCTTTACTTAACTCTTAACGTTAGGTCTCTTGTTGATAGGACGCTTCTTTAATCAGCGACCTATGAACTCGATGCATCTTCTTTCCTTTTAACTTTTTTTATGATTTAATCAATGTATCATGAAAGGTAAAAGAAAATATATGAACCACGGATTGATTGTCATGTAAATATAAGTTGTCTCTTTAATCATTATCACTGACAGGGTATTCAAATCGAACCGAAAAATCACATCAAACCGAAAAACCAAATTAAACCGATTAAAAAACCCATTAGGTTTAGTTTGACTTTGTTTGATATTGAGTAAAAAGAACCCGAACCAAACCGATATATATATATATATATATATTAAGACTTTATATTGAATTTTCTTTTAAAAATATAAAAATATTTGGGATCCTCTCATGTGTTAACCTTGAAAACGTATATTGACAGCAAATTATTAATAGACGACTAAGAAAATAACTATCATGTGTTACTAACAAAATTCTCCCATCGGAATATTTGAATACATCATTTGATTGTCAACTTTTTCAATATTTACTAAACATATATTCACTTATCAACTTTATCTATAACTTTAACAAAGTAAGATTTGAATAATGTTCATGTAATAAAAAAATCCGAAAAACTCGATAAAACCAAACAATTCAAACCGATAGAGTTGATTTGTTGATTTTGATAAAAAGAATGAAACTAACTCAATCCTTGTATACCCCTAATTACTAAGTAGCGCACGCAAACAAAAATTATCTCACTATCAACAAAAGTCATTTTATTGCTGTGACGGACATGTTTTTGTCACAGTATGCTCCATTCATTTGGAATTATTGATCTGCTTAATGTCAATCTTGTTATTATTGCCATGTCCATTATCACCTCTTTGTCAATTGCATCATGTTGGGCATTTAATTAAGTTCCACTTGTCAAGGACCATTTTATAGAAAGTATTTAAAGCGAAATATTTATGTTCATGAAATGAGGACACTTTATACTCAAAGAACTGTGCAATGTGAGAAATTTGTCACATGTGACAGAAAGAGACCTATATGCAAATTATTCGGCTACTGTTTTAGAATTACGTCTCTCACTAAAGGGGCACCATTTTCTGAAGTAATATCCGAAACAACATTTTACTCTTTTTTTTTGTGTGTGTGTGGGGTGGTAAATCATATAGATGCTATAATCTACTAATAATAGAATTAAGGTTTGTTGGGCACTGGGGCGAAGCCACCTTTTAGAAAGGGTGATCAACTAACCATCCTTCTCACCGAAATTTTATAAAAGTTTACACTGTGTATATAAGTAAAATGCTGATTTTAAATGTAATATATATATTAAACATTCTTTGTTGGGAATTTCCTTTTAGTTCATTCGAGTTTGAACACCCTTACAAACATTTCTAGCTTCACCACTAGTTGTACCCTGTGAATGATCCACAAGAGGCCGCATTCCACACCGTTGATAAGTGCTAAACATTCAGGTAAAAGTTTGAAGATTAACAAAAATGAAAAACCTCTCGAGATATTGAAAGAGAACTTAATATTACTGATAACGAATTCTGAATCTAGTGGTTGGCCTTCAACAAGAGCTAAAATGGGAATTCAGAATCAAATGGTTTAAAATTTTAACCACTAAAGTTTTGTGGTGCGGTGGTAAATACTCCTTCTTCTTAATTGCATATGTTGGATTCGAGTCATGGAAATGGAATAACCATATGTAAGGAATGTTTTAACCACCCATAGTTGAACTTTTCGGACCCAAATTCGTAAGATCCCAGAACAAGTATCGCACATAGGCGGGAAACTAAAAAAATCAAATGGTTTAAGCGACCTAGAATCCTTCTTTTCTCAGAAGCTAGTTTCAAGGTAATATTTCAGGAAGCTGTGTGGGCACATCACCACTCTATGAATTACAACACAAAAAAAACAGAAGTAAAAGAAGATCCTCAATCCTGAAGTGATGGAGACTCTTTTCCTTTAACTGATGCTATTCAGAGGTACAGTCAAAAAAGTTATTTGGATTGCTCCAACCTACTAAATTCTTGACTAGGTTTCTAGCTTTGCAAAAGGAATGTGATACCAAGATTCCTATGAGTTCACATCACTTGTAAAGATTCTCTGACGATTTTGCACTTTATAGTTTATACAACTATTTCCCAATTCCTCTTTACTTTCACAGGCACAACATGTTCCCCACTTTCAATACTTTCTTTAGAAGGTAAACTTTCTCTCTTGCCGGAAAACAAAATAAACCCCCCAAATTAGTAACAACAACTTTTGACTCACTAATTGTGAAAGTGACATCCAACCAGATAGTTGGTAACGAATTCATTCTTTGTAAATATAGTCCAACTTTTAAACTAAATCTAAGTGATAAATCCATATGTGTGCGATTAATAAATGCGATCCTATTGGCTGTGTCTCATCTCAAATTTAGGATTTCAATCAATCGTGGATAGTTGGAAATTGGAATAGCGCATTTAATCTAAAACCATAGAAAGTGCCAGTTAAAAAGAAATGAAGTAACACCAGCCTATTCCAGATGTGACAAAGAAAGAGTATATTCACCAATTCTAATTCTTTTTTTTGCAGAGTGTCACTGGAGTAGGTAAATGGGGGATCAAATTAATTGCATAAATTTTCCGCAAAGAATCATAAGAATTCAACTCGACATCAGTAGAAAAATGATTTACGGCAACCAGGAATAGATGTGAGGCATAAAAGAAGAAAAAGAAAATAGGGCAAAATACAAAAATTGGCTTGTCAACTGAAACTAATTACATTTCGCTAGGCATAAATACTTAACATTTTTATCGACTACTAATATACCTATCTCTCAACAAAACACCCATATTAACAGGACCAACAAGTGGATCAACTCAACAAGTTCTTACTTAGTTCTTAATGGAAGGAAACAGTAATTGAAATAATAGGTGCAATTGCACGGAGATGCATTAAATATATCTTAAAGCTTGCCTTAGAACCCCGAAAAGTTCAGATGCCATTACGATATGCTTTTTTCACCAAAATAAAAGAAAAATATAAACCGCACTCTTTTAGAATAGAAAAACTACAGCAAATGGGACTGGATATTTATATGTGCATATAATTACAAGCTTATTTCTTTACACAACTAATCCAAAACCAGACCTTACTTAATTATTCTGAACTGATTACTGTTCACTTTCTGCTTTTAGTACGGTAATTATTCTTTTAAGATGACAATTTTTGGTGAAATTTGAGCTGGCTAAACACAGATGACAAGAAAGGAAAAATTAAAACAAAGTAGTAGCATGTCACCAAATGCTTTCGAGAACAAATAAGCTTTTGCAAATACTGTTTGTTGTAATCTGTATACCGCTCAGGAGAATAGCAAATTAATTCTACACATTTTAGCAGAAAATTCAACAAAACGCAGTTAATATACATCTTAAAAGACAAAACATGAACATATCATGAACTGCGCTAACAATTAATTGAAAAAATTAAAGAGAAGAAAAATGTAAAACAATATGACAGAGAAGTGGGTTAAGCGCTGGATGCAGAGGTTTATCGACCGATTCCTGTTGCTATATTTCGTTTATCGCCTTTCAGGGAACAGATCGATGAACCGCTGCCTCCAGTGTTCTTAACCAACCAAAAAAAAGACCCAAAAAAAAAAATTAACAGCATTCCGCTCTCAGTTTGAGACATATCACATAGATCTAACCTCCATAAACACAAATCAATTATATCTACCAGATAATTTGCATAAACACAGGCAGCCAAACTCACTGACTTCCCAAGCATAAATATTACTATGAATTTAATAGTATATTTTGTATACACAGAAAACTGCAGGAATCAATCGCAACAT
Organism: Nicotiana undulata; assembly: GCA_005239495.1. Classification (NCBI taxonomy): domain Eukaryota; kingdom Viridiplantae; phylum Streptophyta; class Magnoliopsida; order Solanales; family Solanaceae; genus Nicotiana; species Nicotiana undulata. The sequence continues at coordinate 9,071 of ML300444.1, forward strand.
TAATCTAGATTTAAGATAGAGGAAGAAGATAAACACCAGTGCCAGACTGCATAGCTGCCATTGATGAACTGTCACGCATCCTTTTTTTATTTTTTTGAAGGGTACTTATGGTGTTTATTTATCGGAATAGCAGCTGTGGGGTAATTATACGCATAGCGGCAGTGATTTAGGGAGGGTTCAATTTACCGCTTTAACCCTGGATACTGAAGGCGTCGACCAATAATAATTGTTTTTTTGACTTTTTGCTACCAATCGCAAGGGTAATTAGTACAGTTTAGAACAGTGAGAGTGACGTGTCTGACTGAAATTAGTTGGGAGTTCCGGGTCGAGTTACAGAGCGTGCTTGGGAACAGTGACACGTGTTTGGATCCTGTTAAAGGAATCCTCTGCTAGATTTTTTTTTAATCACCCTCTGCAGAAAACTTACTTATAGATGGAGTTGCATCAAATTAGGAGTATTTTTAGCATTGTCAAATAGGTTAAATCAAATAAATGCATTAACTGACAAAAGATACATAAAACCACATTTTATGTGTTCGTAGAAACGTTGTTACGTTGAATACAAATATATTTTTTAATGTGAAAGAACATGCTAGAACAAAGATGTGATTAAAATGGATCACAAAAACATCTAGGGGTTGTTTGGTTGAATTGTTTATGTGATGATTTATAAAGAATGAAAGGATTATTGTGTGACTAATAAAGAGATAATGTTATCCATGTATTACTTAGTAGACGTTTGGACATATGATTTGTGAAATTTCTGGAAAATGTCGGGGAAAAAAGTCAAGTAAAAATTGTATCTAATTATTAGAGTTACGCTTGGACATGAATACAATTTTGTGTTATTTTAAATATTTATGAATGATTCGAGGTCAAAATATTGAAAAATAACTTTTTTCAAATTCTGAAATTCAATTCTAACTGAATTTTTAAATTTTCAATGTCAAACACATTTCGAAAAAAATGATTTTTCAGAAAGAGACAAAAAATAAAGAAGTAAAGAAATCATGGCCAAATAGGCCGTTAATAACAACAATCAAATATTGTATTGTCTTAGAACGGTTTCTTTTTTCTTGTGGGGCCAATAAAATATTGTATCATTTTTCAATTTGTTTTACCAAAAAATGTTCAACTTTTTGTTAAACCGATTAATGAAGAAAATCATGCGTAAATCTTAGTTAAACATAATTAACTCTAGATCTAAACACAGTGAATATGGATATCGAGCGGGATCAAGTTTGAATAGCTTTCTTAAGTTTACAAAAAGACATCAAACATAAATAGTAAGCTTACATCTTTGATACATTGTTCCGTACTTGTAAGTATAAAGCAGAGAGAAACACTTATTGACGATCGTTGGACCTACGCTGTTGGAACAGCCACTGTGATGACCCAAAGTGTCATCTTATGAAGTAAGACTCCATTCCAGGCTCATAGGCCTTCAAAAGACTAATTTAAATTTTCTCGATTTGCGTGCACAGTCCAGGCAAGAAACCAAAAAACTTTTATGTGAAAATATGAGAAATAGTAATTTTTAGAAGTTAAAATTTAATTTTAGTTGACTCTGGTCAGCGTTTTGAGTAAACGGACCCGGATCGGTGTTCCAACGATCCATGTAGGTCCACAGTAAAATATGGGACTTGGGTGTATGCCCGAAAATGAATTCTGAGGTCCCTAGCCTTAAAAAATAAATTTTGAAGAAAAATTGTTCTGCTGGTTATTTCAAGAAATAAAGAAACGAAATAATATGTGAAATTAATGATATCGGATCCGTATTTTGGTTCCAGAGCGCAGGACAAGTTTGTTATGATATTTAAATCCTATCTGTGAAATTTGATAAGAACCGGAATTGATTTGATGTGATTCGGACATCCGGTTGAAAATTTAAAAAATTTGAGTGTTCTTGAGATAATCATGAGTTTTGAGGTTAAATTCGTAGTTTTTGATGTTATTTTGTGATTTGATCGCACGAGCAAGTCCGTATGATATTTATAGACTTGCGTGCTTGTTTGGTTTGGAGCCGCGAGGGCTTAGGTGAGTTTCAGATAAGTTTAGGCGATGTTGCGCTTGTTTTTATGCTTCATCGTCATTTTTTCGAGCATAAATGATACAACATTAAGTAAATGAACTCCAAATTCAGTTTTTATTGAACCACTATATCCGTATCGTAATTACATAAATATAGGAAAAAGAATCATCAAATTCGGATATCGTATGAGGAAGTTATGCTTATTTTCGTGTAGGGAAAAATTGTTGATTTCTAGTGTGCCCAGATGTCACAAATGCGACATCATATATTGCAAATGTGAAGTATGCCTATGCTCCAAGATGTCGAAAATGCTACATACAGATATCGCAAATGCGAAGTATGCCTAGGGAGCCCAGATGTCGCAGATGCGAACTCCGGATCGCAAATGTGACATCTGCAACCTATTAAGTGAGATTTTTGGCAGTTTTTTCACTTCTTTTTCAATTCTCTCAAACCCTAAACCTCCATAGGCGATTTTCAAAGATCCAAACTTCTCCAAATCATTGGTAAGTGATCTCCAACTAATTCTTTTCAATCCTTAACAACTTTAAACAAGATTTCAACCAAAAATCTAGAGTTTTCATGGTAAAAATTGAGATTTTTGGGTAGAACTTAGGAATTTGAAAACTTGTGGATTTAGACCTCGAATTGAGGTCGGATTCCAAAACCAATTGTATATCTAGGCTCGGGCGAGAATGGGTAAATGAGTTTTGGTCCGAACCTCGAGTTTAGACGAAGCGGTCCCGGGATCGATTTTTGTATTTTGATAAGAAAACATAGGGAACCCATAGTTTTTTCATAAAGTTGATTCCTTTAAGCTATAATTAATAATATCGAACCAATTGTGATTAGATTCGAGCGGATTAGAAATAAATTCTAAAGGAAAAGATGTGCTAGAGTAGTGATTTGCTCGAGACATCGAGGTAAGTGCTTGGTTTAACCTTGACTTGAGGGAATATGAATCTCCAACTTGATTGCTATGTGAAATTACATGTGTGTGGTATATAGGTGAGGTGACGAGTACCTATGCTTAACATGATCCCTTTTCCCCGTTTCCAATTATTTGCTTCCTGACTTAATTGTTTTATGATCATTGATGTTTACATGTCTATTTGGATTCGTTAACTTATCGTTAAGTATTGTTTCAAGTATGTTGGAAGTGTTGGTTGTTTCCTTGGTTTTTTTATGATACATAAAGATTGAGCTGGATGACAGCGTTAGGATATTTATATATATGTTCCGGTTGGTTTCATTACGAAATGATAATTGATAAAGTTTATGAGTTGTACCGTTTTCTATTTATAATTGTTGAGACAAAAATATTGTGAAAGGCTTGGCCTGAATTGTGAAAGTTTTCATAAATAAACAAACTAATATGATATGTTTGGTGGTAGCGGGTTGCACGCCGCAACAATGAATGATAAGGGTGGACATGTGGGATCGGGTTGCACGCCGCAACATATGTAATAAGGGTGATATATATAGGGAGGTGCAATAAGGGTGGACAGGTGGGAGCGGGTTGCACACCGCAACAAGGAGAAATAAGGGAGGACACCTATGTTTTATTGATTTTCCAAGAAAAAGTAAAGATTTGAAAATTTTCTGTTTTACTCTACTATTTTACTTATTTTAAACTTACTCTTATTTTAAAAGTCAAAATTTGGAATTTTGGAAATTTATGTGAGAATTTGGTTATAGCTGAGGCATGGAAAAGGCAACTGAGTTATTTTATTTACTGTTACAGTTATTGTTCTTGTTGTGTTTAGAATTGCTTTCTTGCTTTGTTATATATATTGTTACATGTTATGTTACATTGCCCCGCTTTAGCCTCGTCACTACTTCGTCGAGGTTAGGCTCGACACTTACTCAGTACATGGCGTCGGTTGTACTGATACTACACTCTGCACTCTTTTGTGCAGTTCCAGGTACCGGTCAGAGTTAGGAGATTTTAGTAGTTGTCTTCATCATTCGGAGATACGAGGTAGATCTGCTAGCGTCCGCAGATTCTTTGAGTCTTCTCTTATTTTTAGACATTGTTTTACTTCTTTCAAAACAGATAAATAATTCTTTCAGCCCATTATTTGTAGCATTCTTAGTAGTTCGTGAATTGTGACACCAGACACTGAGTAGTTATGTAATTAACATTAGTTAGTGGTTCGTCTATTATTTCGAATATTAATCCTGATTGTATTTATGAAAAAGTATTAGATTTCGTGTTTATTTGGATTTGTTTATTCGTGTTTAAATACAGTTAAAAGAAAATAATTGTATAAGTTTTAACATTGGATTACCTAGAAAGTGTGGTGTTAGGCGTCATCACGATCCCGAGGGTTGTGAATTTGGGTCTGACAAGTTGGTATCAGAGCCCTAGGTTGCGTAGGTCTCACAATTCACGAACAAGCTTAACAGAGTCTGAAAGATCGGTACGGAGACATCTGTACTTATCTCTCAGAGGCTATCAAGTTAGGAACAAACTCTATTTTAGTTTACTCTACCGTTCGATTCTTGTTATCTCCAAAATTGATTAAATTTTTCTACTCACTCACAAATAGAGGGAATACGTGCTTTTCTCCTGCGGGCCGACAAATCAAGTTCCCCCGTAACACCAGTCCTAAACCTTAGATGATGCAAGCAAAAAATTCCCAAATAAATAACCCCACTCATTGCACGTGAAAACTCAAGTGGAAAACAAAACTCAAGGCCTAATTGAAATCAATGAATCTCAAAAAAGAACCACATATAGCCTGGAAAACTATTTTGGGAATATAAGAGCAAGAGTTCATTCAGAATATCGTGTGATGAAAAATCCCTACTTCAACCAATTATTTTCAAAGGGATCAAGAATTCATATGTCGAGGTAAATCATGTTGGCACCGAACAAGCCACAAATTCAGCCTATGGGCACAACTTCAACGTAAATCGCGCATTCTTACTAAATTAACGAATTATATCTACACCACAAGACCAATTCTCTAAAGAGAGTCACGAAGTTATCCATCAACGGAAAGAATTGAAACAAATTGCTCCAAAATATCTACCGATTTCCAAAGATATCACCACCAAAGTAAAACATACTATGCATATATAATACAACAACTCCTACGAAAACAAAGTAGTGTCGCGTAATAAACCAAGAACAACATACCAATTTACCCAGAAATAGAAATAAAGTAAATCGTCATGGGAAAACCAAGACAAATCCTAACATCCATCCACAAGAAAATAAAATGTTTACATCCCAATCACAGTTATTCAAAGAGGACACCTCAACCTGAAATCTATCAAATAAAGTGGAAAAAAAATGATGAACGATGCCCCCCCTAAATACTGCATCATGTACTCCCCTCGCTGTCAGTCTATGCCGCACCCTCCTCTCTCTCCTCCTCGGACCATGGAGCTGGAACATCATCCTCTTCCTCTGACTCAGTCGATGGAAGTGGCTCCTGAGACTTCAACACCTTAAACAACCCCTTCACACCCTTCCACATACGAGCGAAGAACTTATCCCTCTTCTTCTCCCTTTTCTTCATCCGTGCATGTGCACTTGCAAACTTGGCATGAGAAGTACTCAAGCCCCCACGTGTCGTGGCCAAATCTCTGTACGCCTTCTCCAGCTGCTTCAAATGTGCCCCCTGTTTCTTCTGATCCTCAAGGTATTTCTTGAAGTCTTTATGTGAAACATATGCAGAGGGTCCCTCATATTTTTCCCCCGAACCCTGTAGAAGTCGAGATACCAGCTTGCGAACCTGCCGCATCTCCTCCGAAAGCACAACAAATGGTCCACCCGTGGAAGAAGAAGGCTGACTAACCTGCTCAGCCTGAGGAGACAATCCCACTTTTCTCTTCTTACTCTTGACAAGTCCACCCTCTCATCTCTTCTTCAAGGGGTGGATAGGCTTACCCGGCTCTACCCAGTTGTCCCCCGGATCCTTCTCAACTCCATCCAACTGGAACAACTCAGTAATAAGAGATGGGAATAAAAGTGACGTACCATTCAAGCGAAGATACTCCTTTAGCTCATTGACGAAGATCTCACCAATGTTGAGTGGAGTGCCATCAAGGATGCAAGCCACCATCAGGGCTCTCAGTATGGGCACAGTCCATATGTTGGACACCGGAGAGACACAGCTGCACACAATGGCTAGCCATATCTTGGCTTCAACGGTGAACTCTTGGGATGTGATTGCTTTCTTGTCCACGACCCAAGGAACATCCACACCCGGGCATAATTGGGAGGCCAACCAATCCCATAGGAGACGATCTCTTGCACGTAATGGATCCATGTCATGGTCAGGGAGGTGGTAGATGTTGTTCACAACTTTTGCCCTGAAATGCACCATCTTTCCTCGAATCCTCATCTTCAGCTTTTTCATACCGATGGTAGAAAGATTAGCATAGACCTCCCTCACACATTGTTCATTTGCCCTGCAAGGCTAAGGGGCGAAGCAGATCCAACCCATTGATACAAGCCTCCGATAGAACTCGGGGAGGCTGTGATGACCCAAAGGGTCATTTTATGAACTAAGACTCTGTTCTAGGCTTGAATTGGCGAAAGTTAGAAATTTGGCGGTTTTGGTCGATAGTGGAAAATTAGGTCGCGGGGTCGGAATTGAATTCCGAAAGTTGGAGTAGGTTCGTAGTGTCATTTATGATGTGTGTTCAAAATTTAAGGTCATTCAGACGTGGTTTGGTAGGTTTCGACGTCTTTTGGAAGTTTAGAAGTTCTTAAGCTTGAATCCGATGTTGATTTGGTGTTTTGGTGTTGTCTTGAGTGTTCTGGAGGTTCGACTAAGTTCGAGTAGTGATATATGACTTGTTTGAATTATTGGTTGAGGTCTCGAGGGTCTCAAGTGAGTTTCAGATAGGTTTGAGTTGTGTTGTGCTCGTTTTTCTTATGTTTCGATGTCGTTTATTCAAGCACAAATGATATCATATTGAATAAATAAGCTTTGGTTTCTGTTTTGATTGAAGTATTAGATCCGTATCGTCATTATGGACCCGTAAAAAAAGAATCATCGAATTTGGACATCGTATAAGAATTTTATGGTCATTTTACTAAGGTTATCAGATTTTTCAAATTAAATACGAAATTGCCACTTATGACGTATTTAAAAAACAGCACTATTTGCAAATATTAAAACCTACATATATCATTCATTATAAGATCAAATTGAGTAATTCAAAAGCCTAACTTTACTAGAATTTCACAATGAATCTATTGGAGACATAAAAAGCAAGTTTCAGGATTATTTGACACGAGAAACGAGGCAGAATAGCTGATAGAAAATATATAAAATAAGAGTTTGTTCATTCGGTCATATTTTGAGTTGGGGAGCTCGGATTTGAGCGATTTTGGAGGCGAATTTTACCAAGGGGATTCGGGTAAGTGTTATTTACTCATTTTTGATTATGTTCCATGAATCCATTTTCGTTTTGGGATTTGATTGATGATTTTAAAGTGAAATTGAGGGAGTTAGGGCTTGAGTTTTGGAGAGTTTTAGGTAAGAATTTGAGGGACCAAATGGAGTCCGATTTTGATAAATTTTATATGGTTAGACTAGGGAGAGGACCAGGGTTTTAATTATGCCATTTAACTGATTTCGAGATGTGGGCCCAAGGGTCGGATTTTGGCCGATTTCGGATTTTTGGCATATTTTATAGTTTTTATTGTGGAATTCGATTCGTTAGCCTATGTTGATGGTATTAATCTTATTATGATTAGATTCGAGCGGGTTAGAGAAAGATTCTAAAGGAAAAGTTATAATTGAGCAGTGAATAGCCTGCGGAATTGAGGTAAGTGCTTGATTTAAACTTGACTTGAGGGAATAGGAATCCCCAATTGATTGTTATGTGAAATTTTTTGTATGTAGTGTATAGGTGAGGTGACAAGTACCTATGCACTACCAAATTATTATTATTTAACATGATCCTTTTTCCCGTTTCGCATTTACTTGCTTCCTGGCTTAATTATTTTATGATTATTGAGGTTTACATGGCTACTTGGGGTTCATAAGATTATTGTCAATTATTGTTACAAGTGTGTTAAAAGTGTTGGTTGTTCCCTTAATTTTGTTATGGCACATAAAAACTGAGTTGGATTGACAACGTTACAATATTTACATATATTCTCGTTGGTTTCATTGTGAAATAATATGGGTTAAAGCTTATGATATATACTGTTTTCTGCTTACAATTGTTGAGACAAAAGTGTTGTGAAAGACTTGGCATGAATTGTGAAAGTTTTAATAAATAAATAAATATATATGACTGTGATAAGAGTGGACAGGGGAAATAAATATATATGACTGTGATAAGGGTGGACATGGGAAATAAATATTATATGACTTTGATAAGAGTGGACAAGAGAAATAAATATATATGACTGTGATAAGTGTGGACATATATATATATATGACTGTGATAAGGGTGGACATGAGAAATATATATATATATACTATACGATGTACCCGTGCGATGCACGTGCCCAATTATTGCTTTTATTTTTCTTCTTATTCTTTTCTTTTAATATTTCTTGGTCTATTGTTAATTACACACTTTATACGCCTTTAGGGAAATAAGAAATATAATAGTCTTTTGTGTAATAACGTATAGAACCACGATTACTTGTATTGTTATATATTTTGCATTATGTGCATTTTAATTTTCTGAAATCGTATTACTATAACAAACACTTTGTAATACTTGTTGATGTTTTATACTTTATTATACAATGATTGGATAATAATTCAAGTACAATTTAAATTATTTTTATATAGGGTCTACTTTTTTATTTTAGAAAATTTTTGCACGACCAAACTTAAAATTAATTACTATAAGATAACGATTAAAAAGTCAGTTGGATAATAAGTCATGAAGTATTTTTCACTTGTTTAAATTGAATGATATATAGTTTTATTCTCTTAGTATTTTTAGTTGTGTTAATAAATTACCTTTTCTATTTATACTAATCCAAATTTGAATGATAAAACATATTAATTTTATTCCCAAATAGTTGATTTATAGGTATTTTTTTGGTTCTTTGAAATAATGATTGTAATTTTTAATTATTAAGAATTTTTAACAATTTTTTTTTGTATTTTGTTCTATTTTAATGACATAATATTGAAAATAAATTAATCTCTCGAACACTCTAAATACTAATCAAATTGACCTTAAATTGAATTATTACAATTTTTTTAGTTTTATTTGATATGTTTGAGATACTATTTAGGGTATAATACAATCTTTATCACAATAGTTATTTGTTAAGATTTTTTTTAAAAGTAATTAATTGTATATTTGTGTATTTTGAAATTTATATAATGTTGATTCTTATTGAATAGATGAAGTACCCAACTAACTTCGATCATAGAGGGAGAAGTATAATCATGTGTGACGATACTTCTCATACTTCCTAATATGTAATGATTTTCAAAAGAAAACGATTCCACAAATTAATTGTCTTAATTTTTACTTCAGATATTCTTAAATCATATTTTAGAGAGGGGATACTTATTGTACAAGTTGAACAAATTTTAATATTCTATAATTAAAAAATAACGACTTGAAACTATATTTTATTCCTAAATATATTTTTCCTTATTTTATAAAGTATTCCAATTGAAATTTCAATTTAATGGGAACTTTGTATAAAATGATATCAATTGATAATAATATAAAAACATCTGAATGTAAATCCACATAAATTATCATTAAATATTTTTAATAAAATCTTCTTTACCTAAAATAGCTTAATAAATAAAATAAATAAAATAATTTTTTAATCAGGTGAACATTTGAATTAAAAATTACCAAAAGATAATATTTCTAGTTAAAAGCACTTATTGAAAAAATAATAATAACCATCAAGTAATGCATTCAATGAAGATAGTGAAATTTGAAGGGAAAGTGGGGCCCACCTAAAGAATTTAATAGCTTATGACCACATTAGTTTTGCCTTTTCAACCCACAACTAAACTTTTGAGCCTAGTATACAAGCAAACAATGCACCAATATATTTAAAATGACCATTATACCCTTGGTCAACATTCTCTTCTCTTTTCTATAATATATATATATATATATATATATATATATATATATATATGACTGTGATAAGGGTGGACAAGGAAAATATAAATATATGACTGTGATAAGGGAGGATACTTGTGTTCTACTGAATTTCAATGATATTTTACTGGTTCTGAAACTCAAGGATTTGAAGCTTACAGATTTGAAAAATTATTGTTTTACTCTATTATGTTTCGTATTCCGTACTTACTGCTATTTTGAAAGTCATAACCTTGGAAATTCTTCTGGAAAGTTATGTGAGATCTTGGTTACAGCTGAGGCCTGGGATAGGCGACAGAGTATTTTATTTAATGTTGCAGTTTATCTTTCTTGTTTGTGTAAAATTATTTTTCTTGCTTTATTATATATATTGTTACAGGTTAGGTTATAATTTCCCCGCCTTAGCCTCGTCACTACTTCGTTGAGGTTAGGCTCGACACTTACTCAGTGCATGGGGTCGGTTGTACTGATACTACACTCTGCACTCTTTTGTGCAGATCCAGGTACCGGCCAACAATAAATATTTTGAGTAGCAGCTATCCATTATCCGGAGACACGAGGTATATCTGTCGGCATTCGCAGATCCCGAGAGTCTTCTCTTAGTTCGTAGAGACTGTTTTATATTTTCTCAAAACAGTTATATTATTTCTTTCAGCCCATTATTTGTAGTGTTGTTTAGTAGTTCGTGAGTTGTAACACCAGACCCTGGGGTAGTGTTAGAGTTATTTATATAATTAGTTCGTGGCTCAGTTTATTTATTTGTTTATCATTTTATATTTGGAGTTATTTATTGAAAACCATTAGATTAAGTTTACTTTAAATTTATTTTATTATGTTTAAATGGATAATCAAAGAAAAATAGTTAATCGAACACTAACATTGGCTTGCCTAGCAAGTGTGGTGTTAGGCGCCATCTCGATCCCTAAGGTTGGGAATTTGGATCGTGACAAAGGCGTTCCTCAACTTTATCTATCACAATTCCACTTTCCGGGAGCAGCTTCTTTGTGATCAGCTCGCGGTAATACCGCTCCTGACACTCTCGTGATAGGAATCAGTGTTGGTCGTAGTTGTCCTCAAGATCCATGGGACTTTCGGGCGAGGATTCAGTGGAGTTGGAACTCATTCTCAATATATAAGCCTCCAAAACAAATCATTGAAATGAAAACGGAGTATAACCATGAAATATGTTGCAAAATGAATCTTAGATATCAAAAGAGTGATTGGACAGTTGAAACCATACTTAGAATAATTTTCAAAAATTTCAAAATCTACAGGTGCTCGCTCTCTGATGTTGCATTTGTGACATTTTTCTTCGCAAATGCAAAGTTTTTAGTCCCTCCCAGAAGACGCATTTGCGACATTTTCTACGCAAATGCGAAGGCAACAATCACTCTCAGTTATCACAAATGTGACAATCGACTTCACAAATGCGAAGTCTTCAGGTATCGCAATTGCGAGAAATTCTTCGCAATTGCGAAGCTTGTCAACACTGCCTGAGTTCACAAATGCGAACTCCCCTTCGCAAATGCGAACCCGTCGTCCCCAACCCTAGAACAATCTCTAATTTTTGAAATTTCTTCCATGAAATCACTTCCAAATAGCCCCCAAACCACCCCAAATAGTCTTTACACACTAAATCATGCAATAAACATTACATGCAACCACAAAATGCAAAGAAATTCCAAAATTTAAACCCAAAATTTACTCCTATTTATACTAACACATGGGCCCTCAAATTTTCCCCAAATTTCAAGTATGTTGTTGGACTAACACTCTCAACCAACCTCACCCAAAAAATGACAACATGAGGTTTGTGATTTCTACCATTTTATGCATAGAACACTTGAGTTTATTCCAAGCCCTAGATTTTTGAGGAAATAATTGAAAAAGAAGAAGAAGAAGATGTAAGGATTAAGCAAATTTACCTGATTGTTGCACTTAGAAGTGAAGATTGGAGAGTTGGAAGATTGGGAGAACTCAAATCGTCCGCTTTTCTTGGGTCTCAAATGGATTTACAGTTGTTTTTGTAAAATGAACCGTCAGACCCCTTAAAGTCCCTCAGGTGTCGCATTTGCGACACCCAGTTCGCAAATGCGAACTTCCCCAAAAACCTCCCAGTTCGCAAATGCGAACTCCAATTCAAAATAATAATAATAATAAAATATAATAATAATGAGGTATAAAATAATAATAATAATAATAATAATAATAATAATAATAATAATAATAATAATAATAATAATAATAATAATAAAATAATAATAAAGTAATAATAAAATAATTCCTGTACTAAGCAATTCTCAATTTTGAACGGCTAATTATTTTGAGAAATAATGGATTGCTACCACCAAGAGCCACATTTAACGACATGGAACGACATAAGTTAATTTTACCATTTGTCTCGCCACTTGAGAAATAGATATTGATCACCTAATTTGGAATCAAGTTTGTGTCAACGAACGGTGAGAATGATAGGTTGGTGATCAAGCCGAACTCTAATTTCTCCACTTTTCACTTCTTGGTTTCGTTTGAGAAATGTTATTTGCCCTATTATTCCCTTCGAATTATAAATGATGTGACTTTTGTTCCTCCTCCTCATAATCTGTTCTTGAATCGTGTAGTTTAATTTTTTGTACCACCACACAGGTTCGATGTTGAGAAATGCTTAAAATGTGACGACGTAATCTTCCAATAACTTCAACCATCTCCTCTGTCTCTGATTAAGATCCTTTTTGCTAGAACAAGTACTGAACACTGCGATGATCTATGAAAACCTCACCCGGCACACCATAGAGACAGTGCCTCCAATCCGTTAATGCATGAAAAATTACTTTCAAATCCTCGAAATTCAATTCTTCCCAAAAATTCGAATATCCTTTATTTTCCCCCAGACTAGAATCAATTTCAATCATATTTTCAATTACGCCGGTTGAATCCAAGTCCTCATCTTCTTGGTATAACAAATACCCGTGGAGCCGGTTGGTGGATGTTCAATTCTTGAATTACTCAAAGTAAAACTCACTTTTCCCTCGGAGTAGACTCTCCTTGAACTTCTTTCACATTTTTAAATGATGGGTATAATGAGCCTCAATCAATGATTTCTAAGCGATTATCCAATATTTTTCCAACGGGTCAATAACATTCCCTCTTCATTATTGTTCCCAAAAATAAAGGAATTATCCTTCAGTTCGGGTGCAGTAGAGAGATCAGACGTTGAGACAACTACTTGGGAGTCCGAGACGAATATGCGGAGTAGTTAATTCCAAAATTATTTACCAAACCAAAGTAATTTTCTATGTCTGTTCGAGGGCAAACGTTTGTTTAAGAGGGGGAGATTTGCGTGCACATTCCGTGCGAGAAACCGGAACGCTTTTATGTGAAAATATGAGCAATAGTAATTTTTAGAAGTTAAAATTTAATTTTAGTTGACTCTGGTCAACGTTTTGAGTAAACGAACCCGGATCGGTATTCCGAAAATCCCGGGAGGTCCGGAGTAAAATATGGGACTTGGGCATATGCTCAGAACTGAATTTCGAAGTCCCTAGCCTTAGAAGACAATTTTTGAAGAAAACTTGTTCTGCTGGTTATTTCAAGAAATAAAGAAATGAAATAATATGTGAAATTGATGACATCGGGTCCGTATTTTAGTTTCGGATCCCAGGAAAAGTTTTTTATGATATTTAAATCATATCTGTGAAATTTGATAAGAATCAGAATTGATTTGATGTGATTCGGACATCCGGTTGAAAAGTTACAAAATTTGAGTGTTCTTAAGAAAATCATGAGTTTTAAGGTTAAATTCGTAGTTTTTGATGTTATATTGATGATTTGATCTCACGAACAAGTCCTTATGATATTTTTAGACTTGCGTGTATGTTTGGTTTGGAGCCCTGGGGGCTTGGGTGAGTTTCAGATAGGTTTAGGCTATGTTGCGCTTGTTTTTATGCTTCATCGTCATTTCTTCGAGCATAAATGATACCATATTAAGAAAATGAGCTACAAATTCAGTTTTATTGAACCATTAGATTCATATCGTAATTACGGAGCCATAGGAATAAGAATCATCAAATTTGGACATCGTATGAGGAAGTTATGCTCATTTTCGTGTAGGGAAAAATTGCTGGTTTCTGGTGTGCCCAGATGTCACAAATGCGACATCATATATCGCAAATGCGAAGTATAACTAGTCTCACAAATGTTGAAAATGTGACATAAAGATATCGCAAATGCGAAGTATGCCTAAGGAGCCCAGATGTCGCAAATGCGAACTCTGGATCGCAAATGCGACATTTGCACCCTATTAAGTGAGAGTTTTGACGGGTTTTTCACTTCTTTTTCAATGATCTCATACCCTAAACCTCTATAGGTGATTTGTCAAAGTCCCAAACTTTTCCAAATCATTGGTAAGTGATCTCCAACTAATTCTTTTCAATCCTTAACAACTTTTAACAAGATTTCAACAAAAAATCTAGAGTTTTCATAGTAAAAATTGGGATTTTTGGGTAGAACTTAGGAATTTCAAAACTTGGTGATTTAGACCTCTATTTGAGGTTGGATTCCAAAACTAATTGTATATCCGGGCTCGGGGGAGAATGGGTAAACGGGTTTTGGTCCGAACCTCAAGTTTAGACCAAGCGGGTCCGGGGTCGGTTTTTCTATTTTGATAAGAAAACATAGGGAAACCATAGTTTTTCCATAAAGTTGATTCCTTTAAGCTATAATTAATGACATTGAACAAATGAACAAATTCTAAAGGAAAATTTGTGCTAGAACAGTGATTTGCTTGAGATATCGAGGTAAGTGCTTGGTTTAACCTTGAATTGAGGCAATAGGAATCCCCAACTTGATTGCTATGTGAAATTACATGTGTCTGGTGTATAAGTGAGGTGACGAGTACCTATGCACTACCAAATTATCTGCTTAACATGATCCATTTTCCCCGTTTCCAATTATTTGCTTCCTGACTTAATTGTTTTATGATCATTGAGGTTTACATGTCTATTTGAATTCGTTAACTTATCGTTAAGTATTGTTTCAAGTATGTTGGGGGTGTTGGATGTTCCCTTATTTTTTTATGATACATAAAGATTGAGCTGGATGATAGCGTTACGATATTTATATATATGTTCCGGTTAGTTTCATTACGAAATGATAATTGATGAAGTTTATGAGTTGTACCGTTTTCTGTTTACAATTGTTGAGACAAAAATGTTGTGAAAGGCTTGGCATGAATTGTGAAAGTTTTCATAAATAAATAAACTGATCTGATATGTCTGGTGGGAGCGGGTTGCACACCGCAACAAGGAGTGATAAGGGTGGACATATGGGATCGGGTTGCACGCGGCAACAAGTGTAATAAAGGTGATATATATAGGGAGGTGCAATAAGGGTGGACAGGTGGGAGAGGGTACGCCGCAAGAAGGAGAAATAAGGGAGGACACCTATGTTTTAATGATTTTCCAATAAAAAATAAAGATTGAAAAATTTCTGTTTTACTCTACTATTTTACGTATTTTACACTTACTTTTATTTTAAAAGTCAAAATTTGGAATTTTTGAAATTTATGTGAGAATTTGGTTACAGTTAAGGCATGGAAAAGGCAACTGAATTATTTTATTTACTGTTACAGTTATTGCTCTTGTTCTGTTTAGAATTGCTTTCTTGCTTTGTTATATATATTGTTACATGTTATGGTACATTGCCCCACCTTAGCCACTACTTAGTCGAGGTTAGGTTTGGCACTTACACAGTACATGGGGTCGGTTGAAATAATACTATACTCTGCACTCTTTTGTGCAGTTGCAGGTACCGGTCGGAGTTAGGAGATTTTAGTAGCTGTCATCATCATTCGTAGATACAAGGTAGATCTGCTGGCGTCCGCAGATTCTTGGAGTCTTCTCTTATTTTTAGACACTGTTTTGCTTCTTTCAAAACAGATACATAATTCTTTCAGCCCATTATTTGTAGCATTCTTAGTAGTTCGTGAATTGTGACACCAGATCCTGGGTAGTTTTATAATTAGCATTAGTTAGTGGTTCATCTATTATTTCGAATATTAATCCTGATTGCATTTATGGAAAAGTATTAGATTTCGTGTTTATTTGGATTTTTTTATTCGTGTTTATATAAAGTTAAAATAAAATTATTGTATAAGTTATAACATTGGCTTGAATAGCAAATGTGGTATTAGGCGCCATCACGATCCCGAGTGTTGGGAATTTTGGGTCGTGATAACCACAGTGATTCCTGTGGATTGATGCAAAGATTTAGGCTTTTACCTTGTTGGAGGTTGTCTCCTATTCCTCTGGTATCATTTATTTTTTGGAGTAAGCCCCCCTTTTCTTTCCGTCTTCCCTTCTATTTATACGCTCCATATTCCCATTTGTCCAACGGTCTTTAACCAGCGTGTTCTCTCTTGATTGTACTTTTCACTGTTCCCTCTTAGCTCCACGAAAGGTGATATGCCGTACTATCTTAGCGATGGCCGAGATGCTTATTGTGGTCGTTCCTTGTGAATATAAGCACAGTTTGGTCATCCCCTTATTGCTCTCTTTACGCGTCGGCCTTCATGGATAGATTTTGACCCATATAGTTAGTCCCTCTGCCTGTTGGGGTCGCCTCTCGGCGAGCTCGATGGGCGTGCTTTGCTAATTCGAAAAGTGAAATTTGTATGCCCTATGTAAGGAACGTGCTCCTCATGGAGAGATAGTGGCATGATGATTTAAGAACCGCATCAGACTGTCACGTCAGTTCAAAACGGGACTGTTAAATCAATCAGAGGTCATAAATGCTTGTGTCATTATGACGCACGTTCCTCAGGCATCATGTCATTTCCCGTGTATTTTCGATTTTCCTTCCAGAACTGGCGGCTCTTGGTTTTCCCGCTCAGGGCATTTATTCCCTTATAAATAAAGGGGAACCCCTCATTTGAATGTTGTGTTCCTAAATCGTTTTTAAGAAAAGAATTATGCACACATCTTCCTTCTCTAATTCCTCGCATTTCTGCTTCTGCCTGGAATTGTGGTAACCATGGTCTTTTTCCCTTCACCGCTTTCATTTCTTTCAACCAAAACAACAAATGGCTGATACTTCTTCCCATTGTGACAGAATTCTTAGTGCTCCGGTACCGGCAGATGATGCGTCCCTACTTGAGGAGGGAGTTGAGGTGGTGGAAGATGAGGGATTCCCCATAGTGGATGAGGTAGTTCCTCTCCCTGGAAAAGAGAAGACTGATTTTAACAGCCCTTCCGGGGATGAACTGACGCCCGTTCTTTCCACTATGGATGAAGCGGCGATCACGGCGCTCAAAGCCAAGTAAGGGATGCCCGCTCACATTGAAATGATGCCGGCGGGTGGTGATGTAGTGCATTTGCACCGCCGGGATACTGTGCATTTTATGCGTATCCCTTTGTTGTTGGGTACACGCTTCCTATGCTCTCTTTGGTGGTCGATTTCTGCCAGTTTTATGAAGTGTGCCTGGCCTAACTCTCTCCCTATGCATACAAGCTCCTTCTTATGCTTATCAAGTGTGCGAAGCTGGCCGACCAAGGGATTTATCTTGGGAATATGCTTCACATCTTCGCACCTCATTTCCTTAGGGGAAGGATGATTCATCTGCGCCATCGAGGAACCAAGAGTTTGGTGGTGAAGATAGACGATAAGGCTAATCACGGCTTTTGGGAAAGCTACTTCTATGTGCTGACGAAGCACCTTGTGGCGAACTCGGCAGGTTTTCCGGAGACGTGGAACTTTGCTCGTAAGTTTCCCTCTTCCTTGTTTTGTGATTTCTCTTAAGACAATCGTTGACCGTCTTTCTTTCAGAGACTTTGCTGAAGAGTTATTTTTTCTTGTTGATGTTTTTGTTTTTACAGCCGAGAAGTTACCCCCCCTCTCCCTCCCCCGCTGGTTGCCGACATCCGCGAGTGGGTGGGCGCAATTCTGTCTCACACGGTTGGGATTTGTGAATGGGCGTCTTTTCATGAGAAGTTTTGGCATAAGACTTTTATTGGTGAGTTGGTTTGTGGTCTCGATTTTTCTTTCTACTTCATAGTTTCATTAATCCCGTCATTGTAAGACCTAATCCCTTCTTGTCGAAAGGTCAGAGAGGAGTGAGGGGGACGAGGGCTCCTGCGCACGCATTCCGTCAAGCGGGGTCCTCTGCCCGGCCTGCACCAAGAGTTGCTGGAGGGTACGAGAAACTTGGTTGCTAGTCAAACCGCACCCGCGGCCGAAGCTGTACGCTTGGATGTTGCTTCTCAATTGAGGACTCCAGTCCCCGCAAATTGCTCAACCGGAGAATCTTCTCTCGTCGGTAGTGGAGGAGCCCCGTCGAAAAGACGGAGGGTATTGATGGAAGAGTCCTCTTTATCTGAAACGTTCTCGAGGGGCGACCTTGCTATGACAGTTTCTGAGACCGGAGGCCGGGCTAACCAGGAGGTGGAGGCGAGGCCTATTGCGAGCATTCAAGAGACTAGTGCGACAGATGTACAGAGTCCCGAAACCGCCGTTGTTGTTCCGAGTAGGCCATCATCATCCCGGAAAAATCGCGCCTCGTCTTCGTCCGAAGAGAAAGGGAAAGGCGTCGAGGTTGAAGATTATGAGACTAAATACGACATCGACCCTGACGACATGAGGATGTTTGAATAGGGCTTTACCAGGACTGTGATAATGGCGGAAGGCTCTTCCCGCACACTAGAAATTCCATCGGATCTCAACCTATTGCAGGATACAGTGGATTTGGTACCGCAATTTGATCTTCTCTGTTCCGCTACTGAAAGCAGGGCTGTTCAGGCGGTCAGCAATTCTCAGTTGTCACGTGGTGTGGCCGCAATGGGCTTGAGGGTGAGTTCCTTTTGTCTTCTTTGTTTTGCGACCCTTTGCCTTTACTGACTCTTTCTTCCCCTTTTCGCAGGACTTGCTTGCTGGAGGTCGAAAGAGCTCGTAGGGCCGAGACGCGGACCAAGATTTTTCTAAAGATGGCCGAGAAGTATCAACGGTATCGTAACAGATGCCCTGAGTTGCGTGAGCGGCTTAGAGCGGGCGCCAATACTCAGTATACCATAGAGGAATTGGAGAAAAGAGACGAGGACCTGATGCGGTCCATCCGAAAGTGTAGTGATCTTGAGGAGCTACTTCATGCTAAGAACGAGGAGTTTGAGGTGGGCAAAGGGGTCGCCGCAGAGTGCGAGGACCTTCAGGCCAGAGCGTTATCGTTACAAGCTGAGCTCGAACAGAATGCTGCTAGGATCGATGCTCTCAATGCAGAATGGGTGGAGAAGGTGGCCGAGTTGGAAGAGAAAGTGGTCGTGTTGGAGCGAGCCGAGGGTGATCGAGTGTCAGCTTTGGCAAGAGCAACGACACTAGAAGACATTATCTGCATCCTTAGATCTGAACAGGAATCCGAAAGGGCGACGTCCACACTGAGGGAGGCGAGACTCGAGGAGCGCATCAGTGAGATTGACCGGGAGGCTTCGAATTTGGGAGACTGGGTGGTGACCCTCGAGGCTGAGAAGTTGCAATTGTCAACTCAGGTTGAATCAGCCTCTGCCGCTGCTCCTCGTCACTTGCATGAGCTGTGGGTTTATGCCGAGGCCAAAAGAGATATATACAAGGGTTTGTGGGAGGCGGGAAGTGTCTCTAAGGAATCCTTTGAAGACGCCCGGGCGAAAGCATGTAAGGCCCGCATCAATTGCGGCTACGACCCTTCGACACCTGAGGCTGGTGGGGGAGATGACGTTGAGGATGGGTTTCCTGATGGTAATGATGGGGAAAACAACTATGGAGATGACGCAGAGTGAAATGTTGTTAGTTTTTTTGTCCTTGTTTGTTTTCATTTTTTTTGGGGGCCTGTTTTGGTTTTTTGTGAGGCGCGGTTGTTGCGCACGTATAGTTTGAATGAAATTGTAGCTTCGCTTTTTTTTTTTGTATATCTTTTGCTCTTCTTTTTCCTTCCTTCCCATTCGTTGCATATATACATTTTTTCCTCGACCTTCAGATTTCTTTGTGACGAGTTCCTGTTCCTTTTAATTGGGAAACCGGCCTTGCCCGTATCAAAATGGGAACTCGTCGTGTGAATCCGAATGAAGTCACTTTGGGTCGACAACTTCGGGTGAGGGCGACTTCTGATTTGTCGATTTGGGCGGAACCAAACTTAATTCAAACGAGATCGAATTCAGATTTACTAGTCTAGGAGAAGTCGATTTTTACACGTATTTGAGCGAGGTCGAACCTTTCTTTTTGTTGGCGATGGAGATGGCCGTAAGGGTGTTAATTCGAGCGAGGTTGGAATTGTACCCCATTGTAAAGTTGAGCGAAGTCGAACTTTCTCTTCGTCGGCAGTGGCCGATGACCGTAAGGGTGTTAATTCGAGCAAGGTCGGAATTGTAACCCATTGTAAAGTCGAACGAGACCGAATTTTCTCTTCATCGATGATGGCCGATGGCTGTAAGGGTGTTAATTTGAGCGAGGTCGGAATTTTAACCCATTGTAAAGTCGAACGAGGTCGAACTTTCTCTTCGTCGACGATGGCCGATGGTCGTAAGGGTGTTAATTCGAGTGAGGTCGGAATTGTAACCCATTGTAAAGTTGAACGAGGTCGAACTTTCTCTTTGTCGGCGATGGTCGATGGCCGTAAGGGTGTTAATTCGAGCGAGGTAGTAATTGTACCCCATTGTAAAGTTGAACAAGGTCGGACTTTCTCTTCGTCGGCATTGGCCGTAAGGGTGTGAATTCGAGCGAGGTCGGAATTGTAACCCATTGTAAAGTCGAACAAGGTCAAACTTTCTCTTCGTCGGCGATGGCCGATGGCCATAAGGGTGTTAATTCGAGCGAGGTCGGAAATGTATCCCATTGTATTATCTTTTGGAGAACGTCACCTGTCGTCGTATCATTTACGCATGCGCCGTGGCGAGTCCTGATCCGCTTAGTTTCGCTTTCATTGGAGTATACTGTGCGCTCCATGGGCGAGTACCATTTCGCTTAATTTTGCTTTCATTGGAGAATACTGTGAGTTTCATGGGCGAGTCCTAGTTCGCTTAATTTTGCTTTCATTGGAGAATACTGTGAGTTTCATGGTATCAGAGCCAGCCCATCCTTTCGGAGGGAGGAATAGGTTTACTAAATATGTCTGAGTCG
>ML300445.1:0-28799 GCA_005239495.1 Nicotiana undulata
GTGTTTGGATAATCTTGATAAGGTATTGGCACGTTGTGAAGAGACCAACTTGGTGCTTAATTGGGAGAAGTGCCACTTTATGGTCGATGAGGTCATTGTCCTCGGCCATAAGATCTCCAAGAATGGTATTGAAGTGGATAAAGAAAAAATTGAAGTGATATCAAAACTCCCTCCTCCTACTTCCGTCAAAAGAGTGAGGAGCTTTCTAGGTCACACGGGGTTTTACAGTAGATTCATCAAGGATTTCTCAAAAGTGGTGAACCCCTTGTGCAAGTTGTTGGAAAAAGATGACAAATTTGTGTTCAATGATGATTGTATGAAGGCATTTGAGCTACTCAAGTATATGTTGACTACCACTCCCATCATTACCGCACCAAATTGGAGCTTACCATTTGAGCTCATGTGTGATGCTAGTGACGTGGCAGTAGGAGCGGTATTGGGGCAGAGAATCAACAAGATATTCCATCCGGTCTACTATGCAAGTAAGACCATGAACAACGCCCAAGTCAACTATACAGTGACCGAGAAAGAACTCTTAGCCATTGTCTTTGCTATGGAAAAGTTCCGCCCGTACCTTATGGGTACCAAAGTGATTGTTCACACAGATCACGCGGCACTTTGTTACTTGATGAGTAAAAAGGACTCTAAGGCTAGGATGATGTGGTGGGTACTTCTTCTACAAGAATTTGATCTTGAAATCATAGACGGCAAAGGGAGTGAGAATCAAGTGGCGGACCACTTGTCCCGATTGGGGGGGGGGGGGGGGGGGGGGGGGAGGGGAGGCCCCATGATGGCCTTGGATCAATGATTCATTTCCGGATGAACAACCCCTTTCCATGTCTTTGACTGGGATGCCTTGGTTTGCTGATGTCGCCAACTATCTTGTGAGCGGAATTGTCCCAAATGAGTTCTCTTCAAATTAAAGGAAGAAGCTCAAATGGGAGTGCTTGGATTATTATTGGGATGAGCCATATCTTTTCTTGCACTGATGGTGTTATCCAAAGATGTGTTCCAGAAGAAGAGCAATTGGGTATTCTTGAAGCTTGCCATTCTTCGCCCTATGGTGGTCACCATGGTGGGGCGAGAACTACTACAAAGGTCCTAAGTTGTGGATTCTATTGGCCTACCTTGTACAAAGGCGCTAGCGAGCTCATTAAACGTTGTGATGATTGCAAAGGGGCGGTGAGATCTCCAAGAAAAATGAGATGTCTCTCACCACCATCCTCGAGATTGATATTTTCGATGTGTGGGGCATCAACTTTATGGGTCCATTTGTGAGCTCGTGTGGGAACACATATATTCTTGTTGTTGTGGATTATGTGTCCAAATGGGTTGAAGTCGTGTCTTTGCCCAACAATGAAGCACGGAGTTGTTTAACCAAAGAATGAGTTTCTTTAGCCAAAGCTATTTTAAGAAGAACACGGGTTTTTGATAACCAGAAAATATGCTAAGGGCTGTAAGTAAATTCGCAAATAAGAACCAGTAAGATGCGTAAAATAAATATATTTCTATTTCATAATCTTATAGGCCCCGCACCGCTATTCAAGTGTCCCTTACAAGTTATATTTTACTCTCTTATATAGGGAATTTCTTAATATAATGTCTACCTTTTGCAGTGATTGAGAATTAATGGCTAATAATGGCATTAATGAAACGTTACAATGATTGACCGTAACTCCTGCGTGAAGGTTTATGTAACGTTTGACTCGTAAGTTGAAGATCTCCAAATTTGCCCTTTGTTCTGTCTAGATTCATTCCGCCCATGTCTCTTCATCTTCCCAATCAGGTTGATATTTGCGTAGCTGATTATCCCGTGGGTATGCTATTCCGTGCCTCTTTGCCTCGTACCTTTTCATAGAGTCCCGTCCAGTTGTCACGTTTTCATTGTTCCACATAGATTGCTGAATCATCACAATTGTTGCACGTGTGAAGCTCTTTTTCACCAATACAGATAGTCCCCCCACTTACCATTTATTTATCGATTAATATTTGTTAAGTGGATACTCATTTATGGCGGGAATATTTTGCCGCCGCTTCACTCATAACATTGCATCCATCTCTGAATGTAGGCGTCGCTTGTCACTTCTATTTAATGTCCGTTCCACATGGGGTTCCCGGATTGGTTATGCAATTGTTCAGCGCCTTTTAGGGCTTTTTGCGGCTGCATTAGTCCCGAAGTGACAACTTCAATTATGACTTTCACATCACTATTTTTTTCATTTTTCGACGGTTTCCTTTGAGTATAAATACCCCTTTTTCTTTCTTACTTTCACGAAAAACTTCTAACCTTCATTTTTCGTTTAAATTTTTTTTTGTCTTTGTAAATATGTCTTCTTCAAACCAGCAATCTAAGAGAGTCATTAACGTAGATGATTTGACTCCTTCTTCTGCTTCGATATGGAGTCGGAGAGGCGGTAGGCTTAGGAGTTTAGGTTCTACAACCTCCAGGGGTTCCTTTTCTTCTCATGTTACTCCCTCATCTTCTTCTAGGTCTGCCATTTCTTTATCCTCTCCAAGGGCTATGGGTTCTAGATCTTCTTCAAAAGGTAGAGAACACAATGAACTTCTGCGTGAGCCGAGGGTCGATGAAATAGTACCTGCAGAGTTTTCCTTTGCTAGGGATAGTCAAACCTTAAAAGAACAGCTTTCTTCCATGTCTTCTCATGACGGTAATGACATGTACCCTACCCAGATAACTGAGGGTTCAATATCTCTTGTACGCAGGGACTGTTACTGGAAGCCTAATTTTCCTGTTGTCGTTCCTAATAGTAATCAAAGGATAACCTCTTACAAGGCTGGGTATTCTTTTGTTTATACTTATCCTTTCACGTTAGGATTCAAGCCTCTTATCGACCCTGTTATCATCGAGTTATGTCGATTATTTAAAGTTTGTCTGGGACAAGTCGGTCCTCTCGTATGGAGAGTTGTTGCGTGCCTTAGATACTTGGCCAATTTAGCTTCGGTCCCCTTTACTTTTTATCATCTCATTCACCTCTATTCCTCAATGTTGTTCCTCCAGGGAGTGTTTACTCTCGCGACTAGGAGTAAAAGGGTGTTAGTAATACCTGATGATGATAAAGATCGAGGGTGGTACCTTCGGTATGTTTCTATCCCTACTGCTGGTTTAGTAGGTGAAGAAAATCTCCCATTCCCTGAAAAGTGGAATCTTGCACGTGAGTACAGTTTTGCTCACATTCCTTTCCTTTGCTTTTGATACCTTATCAGTATCGTAACTTTATATTTTCTTTGCAGCAATCATGGGAACCGTTGAGAATGTCTCCGATTTTCACGATTGGGTAGAAAAACTCTTGGTAATCGCTCCTTTAGAAGAACGTTTGTGGAAATACCTCTCGGGGAGGTTTGGCTGGAAGGTTAAGACCCACAAGGAGCGAAGTTTTTGTTTTTACTTCTTTCTTCTATTGAGTTTTACCTGATACCCTTTATTTGGTAGGGTTTCCTACTCGTGGTATTTCTGTTGCAGCTTCAAAGTTGTCCCTGGCAAAAGCTCAGGAGATCATTTTTGGTTCCTACTCTTCAAAGAGAAAAGCAAGTGGGTCAAGGACCTTAGAGGAGGAGGAAGAGGAGGAGGTTTCTCTAGTCCATAGGTCACGTAGGAGGAAGGTGGTCTCTGACGATGAGTCTGCACCTGTCATTGACCCTCTCGTGCCTGAGTTTGAATTGTCTGCCCCCGAGGATGCAACTCCCTCTTCTGCTCGTGAATCAGTTGATCTCCTGTTCTGTGAAGGTTTTGGTACCATAGCCGCTAAAGCTCCCCTCACTGTTTTTTCTCTTCCTGCTCCTAAAGAATTCCCCTCAACTCTTCCTATTATTGTTTCTGCTCCCGTGGCTATTCCCGCTCATGTGGTTGCTTCTGCTCCCGTGGATTTCTCTGCCTCTCACGCTTCGTTGCCCGTGGCTATTTCATCTATCCCCGCTTCCGTGCCTTCTGTTATAGAAGTAGGGTCTTCCAACAGGGGGGAGATGAGGCAGGTGATGATAGAGATTCCATCAATGGGCAGCCTCTTCAAAAAGTCAAGCCAGGCTGACGTATGGTTGAAGCCTTTGATAGGTCCGGCTGAGAAAGCTAAGCTGGATAGCAACGGTTACCTCACTTGAGTAAATGAGATTGTGCATTCTTATTTAAAGGTAAAATGTGCTCTCCTTCACATGTATTCATATTCATTTTTACCATATCTAATTTTATCTCATTTTGTAGATCAATTTTGTAGGCACAGAGTTAATGAAGAGAGTTTCTCAAATAGATCAGACAGCAAGGGAGTTGCGTATTGAGGCATATAATTGGAAAGAGCAGTACGAGAGTTTACAACTCGACATGGAGGCAGTGGAGGAAGAAAAGTGCACCTTAGAGCAGCAAGTCAGGGTTATGACAACAGAGTTGGCTATCGAGAAGGCGTCTTCCAATCAGGCAGGCAAGGACAAGAGTGTCTTGGAGTATCCATTCGCAGAGCAGCTTTCCCGTGCCTCTGAGGGGATCAGGAGTTTGAAGGCCTTACTGGACCAGAAGGAGGAGTATTCTGGTGAACTCGTTCAATCTGTCACTCAAACCCAGGAGGATCTCCGTAACTCTTTGGAGAAGGTCCAATTTCTAGAAAGGTACCTCGCTCCTTTAAAGGCCTCTCATGATGCTTCTGTGGCTGAAAGGGATGAATTAAGAGCTGAAGTTGATCTGTGGAAAAAAGATTATGAAGCTCTTGAGGACAAAGCAGTCGTCGATGTTAGCTGGGCTTATCTGAACTCTCGCCTTGACACATTGACGGAAATGGTCCCAGAGGGTTTTGACTTAGAAGCCGAAATTGCCAAAACCAAATAGACCATTGAGAAGTCTCAGCAAAATCAAGATCTTTCTTCCCCGGAGGTTGAGGTCCCTGCTGCTCGTGTCTCTCCATCATAAATCGAACCTCCTTCCAGTGAAGATAACCCCCCCCCTCCCCCATCTGAAGAAGTTTAAGAACTTGGTTCTCCCTTTTTTTTTTCTTTGTATCAATTGGTGGTTACCCCAGTCCCATCGGGGGTTTTGGATCCTTTCATAAGTCCCCAACTGACAACTTAGGGTCAACTAATGTAAAAATTAATACGACTTAGACTAATTTAACACTTAGTTTATTTTGCCGTTAGTATATCAATATCAATATCAGCATGACTTTAGTTTCTTTCGAGTTTTTGTTTCACTCTTTAAGTCTTTGCATGCTTTATTCTTGAGGTTTTCGTTTTACCTCTGAGTTTTGCATTTATAAAATGCTTAGATTATTCGTACCTTTTCGTAATAGGCACAGTTTATGGAAGATGGCCCTTTTTTTTATCGACACTTAATGAAGAAGACGTTTCAACTTCATAATGGTGTAAATATACAATAGAGTGATAGGAATTTTTCACATGTTTTTGTTCAACAATGTTTTAAAGAAAGATTTGGTATTGAACTTTCGTAACATTTCACATGTGTTTGCGTGTCGTCTATAACTCATTTTGTAACTGTTTTATTTTAACAGATTTGATATGAACTTGCACTCGTAACTGTTTTTCTTTTGCAACAATTTTTTTTTGAATTAGTACAAGGGGATAACTGTTATTTATTTACAACAGTTTTAAATGTAATGGTATGAATTTTTACCCATAACACTTGACTATTCTTTCCTTGTGGTCCTTTTCCTGAAAAGGAAAAACATACGGGACTCGAAGGTATATAATTTTTAGATGATGAATGCTTAACCCTTTAAAACGTCCATCAGAAAGTTGTAACCCTAGACCGGAATTCAGTTACTTCCTCATGTCTTTGTAGGTCTAATATCATCATCTGGTGATGGGTTAGCTTTTTGCCTATCATCTAAAACGGTTAGTATAATTTTAACTGTACAAAAATAAAATCGAACGTAATGATACCTGACCGGGGGTATTCCTTTTACTTAGAAGTAGTACTTCTTCAGGTGGACAGCATTCCAACTGGTTGGTAGGATTCTGACGTCCATGGCTTCGAGCTCATAGGCGCCTTTTCCAGCAATGCCACGGGCTTTGTAAGGTCCTTCCCAATTTGGGTTTAGCTTTCCTGCACCAGCTTCCTTCGTTGATTAGAAGACTTTTTTGAGAACGAAGTCCCCAGTTTTGAAATATCTAAGATGAGCTTTTCTGTTGTAATATCGCTCTATGATTTGTTTTTGAGCTGCCATTCGTATTAGTGCAGCTTCTCTTCTTTGTTCGAGAAAATCCAGGTTGGATTTCAACTCATCATTGTTCGTTTCTTCCGTTGCTTCTATGAACCTTATGCTTGGTTCACCAATTTCTACAGGTATTAAAGCCTCTGCTCCGTAACAAGTGCGAATGGAGTCTCTCCCGTAGCTGTTTTTGTAGAGTTCTGTGAGCCCATAATACCGCTGGTAGTTCGTCGGGCCAGTTTCCCTTGGCTCTTTCCAACCGTTTCTTCAAGTTGTTAACGATGACTTTGTTGGTTGACTCAGCTTGCCCATTAGCCACGGGATGATATAGTGATGAAGTGATTCTTTTGACTTGCCAGCTTTCAAAGAATTCTGTGATTTGTAAGCCTGTGAACTATGGGCCATTGTCACATACGATTTTCTTCGATACTCCAAAGCGGCATATTATATTTCGCCATATGAAACTCTTCACTTATTTTTCTCGCACCTATTTAAAAGCTTCTGCTTCCACCCACTTTTTGAAATAATTAGTTAATACGAGTAAGAACCGTACCTTTCCTTTAGCTGGGGGAAGGGGTCCCACTATGTCCATACCCTATTTCATGAATGGCCATGGCGATATTACTGGGTGAAGTAGCTCCGCCGGTCTATGCATGTTGTTAGCATATCGTTGACATTTGTCGCATTTAGCTACAAAATTCTCGGTCTCTTCTTCCATTTTGGGCCAATAATACCCTGCTCTGATTAGGGTTTTAACTAAGGATCTTGCTCCTGAGTGATTTTCGCAGTGTCCTTCGTGGACTTCTTTTATCAGGAACTTTGTTTGACTGGGTCCAAGGCATTTTGCTAGGGGACCTCCAAACATTTTGCGGTATAGAGTATTGCGAATGAGGCTATACCGTGCAGCTTTTCGGCGAAGTGCTTGAGCTGCTTTTTATCTTTAGGTACGGTGCCATTCTGCAAAAAAATTAAAATCTCGTTTCTCCAATCCCAGGTTAAGTTGTTAAACGTACCTCATTTTTGTCCTGGTCAATTGCTAAGTGAAATAAGTGAATGACAATTGCATTGTCTTTATTTGTCACTTCCGCAACTACCGCGAGATTAGCTAATGCATCCGCTTCTACATTTTCCTCCCTGGGTATTTGCATAACTTTCCATGATTGGAATTTTCTTACCATGTCTCGTGCCTTTTCTAGGTATTGTTGCATTCGGGCCTCTCTAGCGGTGTAAGTCCCCTGCATGTGCTTCACCACTAGTTGAGAGTCACTTTTGATCACGATCTGCTCGATTGAGAGCTCCCGTGCCAGTTCAAGCCCTGCAATAACAGCTTCGTACTCTGCTTCATTGTTAGTTATGGGATAACATTTAATAGCTTACCATATCTTTTCACCCGTAGGTGATATTAAAACAATTCTCAAACCAGCTCCTTTCATATTAGAGGAACCGTCAGTAAATAGGGTCCATACCCCTGGATTAGCCCCGTTGAAGAGTTGTAACTCTTTTTCCACTTCAGGTATTATGCTAGTATTAAAATCAGCGACGAAATCAGTTAAAATTTGAGACTTTATTGCAGTCCTAGGCTAATATATTATGTCATGCTCGCTTAGCTCTATTGCCCATTTAGCTAATCTTCCTGATAGTTCTTGTTTATGCAGAATATTTCTCAATGGGTATGAGGTCACAACAGTGATTGGATGACACTGAAAGTATGGCCTTAATTTTCTAGCTGCCATGATTATAGCTAGGGCTAATTTTTCTAGATGCGGGTATCTAGTTTCAGCATCTAATAAAGACTTGCTTACATAATAAATTGGAGATTGTTTACCTTTGTCTTCTCTTACCAATACTGCACTTACGGCAATTTCTACAATGGCTAGATAGACATACAACCTCTCCCCCTCTTTTGGCTTAGATAGCAATGGGGGTTTTGATAGATAAGCCTCAGATCTCTGAGAGCCTGCTGACATTCCTCAGTCCATTCGAACTGATTCTGCTTTTTAAGAACTGAAAAGAATTTAAAACTGAATAAATCTTCCGAAGGCTGCAATTCTTCCTGTTAGTCGTTGAACTTCCTTTTTGCTAGTAAGTACATTAGGTATCTCATCAATAGCTTTAATCTTAGCAGGATTTACCTCTATTCCTCTGTTTGATACAAGAAAACCCAAAAACTTACCTGATTTACGCCGAAGGCGCATTTTTCTGGATTTAGTTTCATGTTACACCTGCGCATGATTTTGAAGGTAATTAAAAGATGTTGGAAGTGATCTTTCGCATGTGTTGATTTTACCAGCATGTCATCAATGTATACCTCCATCGTTTTCCCCACATGTTCTTGGAACATCTTGGTCACCGACCTTTGATACGTGGATCCAGCATTTTTAAGGCCAAAAGGCATGACCTTGTAAAAGTAAGTCCCCCTCTTCATCGATCACTTGGTTCTTGAATGGTCCTTGCTTTCTTTTCTTTTTATTTACAGGCACGAAGGATGGATCTTCATTTAATTTATGAGTCATCACCTCCGGTGGAATACCTGTCATGTCTGAATGGGACCAAGCAAAGCAATCTGCGTTAGCCTTTAAATATTCGATTAACTTACCTCTTCTGCTGGGGCTTAGCCTCGTGCCTATGTGGACTTTTTGTTCGGGATTTTGCTCAAATAATGGAATAGCTTCGAGCTCTTCCGTAGTCGTTTTGATATGTTCGTCCTCTTCTGGTTCCTGAATGACATCAGGTCTGGAATCCATGTCCGTTGGTTTTGATACTTCTTCCGAGGTGACTTGGTTCACCTTCCCGTGGCTATCTTCTTCCGCAACTATTTGAACAACAGTTTCTTAATCAAACAGGTAAAGAAGAAACTGTTGTTCAAATAGTTGTTTCTGTACCTATTTGAACAATAATTGTTTTCGTACTTGCTTGAACAGATCTTTCGTCTTTTGATTTCTCCGCTTCTTCATTTTGGTTAGAGTATGCCACGGAATTTATATTCCTTGAGGTTTGTTGATCGCCTCAAATCTGTTGAATTCCCCATTCAGAAGGGAACTTAATTACCTGATGTAAGGTGGATGGAACAACTTTCATGTTGTGGATCCATGGTCTCCCCATGATTACGTTATAGGCCATGTCATTATTGATAACTTGGAATTTAGTATTTTTGATTACTGCTTCTGCATAGGTGTTGTCGCACCCCTTTTTTATATCGCACGGGTTACGTACGGAGAGATCGGGTTTGTGACATTTTGGACAACTCCTTAAAGGAAGAGGTTTAAGGAAGAGTCGCCACCTAACGTTTTTTATGGTGTGTTAGGGCACCTAGAGTTGATAACTCATGAACTAGTTCGCGTTACCAGAGATTGGGTAAGGGCTTGAAATTATCCCAAGGGGAAGGTGTTAGGCACCCCTCAAGATCCACAACTGTGGGTCCCAGCTAATAAGTTTTGTGCATTTGGACGATGAGCAAGTAACAAGTAAGGTTCACATAAGAGGGGGTTTCAAACAAGCATAAAATCTTTTAAAGGGTTTTAGAGAAAATAAACATTTGAAAAGAAGCTGTCCTAGGTTTAAAGTAATACGGATCACTTCAATGCAATACCCGATATGTCACACCTCGAGGAGGCGGCTACACGTGACATTAGCGCACCGGTCATCATATATGTATTCTACCCTTCCCACCCCGTAAGGTTATTTAAAGCGCATGTGTTGGTCACGAAAGCTTATTGCGTGCCATTACCCGTCCCATCCTATGAGTCCTGGAGGGTGCATAGGACTACTAATCCTACAATGTGAGTGCTAGGCTGGACCCATAGGCTTAAAGGATAAAATACTAGGCGACAGGCATAACAAGTAAGACTTCACATATGAAGGAACACATAAGGGGCAAATAAAGGCTCATAGATACCTCCACAAGTAGACATGTAATTGGCACATCTCAAACACACTTAAAGTCTCAATGATAGGAGTTTAAAATAGGAATTTGAGTAAAACAGTAAATCAAAAGAATCTAATTTGCAAAAAGAAAACTTAATGAAGGTAGAGGTTTTGATTGAGATTGAATGGTTCAAAATAGCTTATTTGCAGAAAATATCGCAGTTTAGAGGGAATGGTAAAACTTGGAAGTAAATTGATTTAAAGACTTCGAGAAAACATAGCAGAAAATCATTGGAGTCATTTTTTTAAAGTGAAATAGTGATAAGTGACTAGAATACAGTTGTTAAAGGTAGCAGTAGACTAAAAAGTAGACAGTGATTAGAGCTTTTAGTAAACATAGACGAAAGTTATTAAAGCATGAGTTTGAAATGATTTTAAAGGATAAATAAATAAGATACAGTAGCTCAACATAGAGTAGTAGCTGTTAGTTTTCAAAGAACTGTAGCAAAAGGAGTAGTAAGATGGTATCAAAACATAGTGACTTGAAAGGCATACAAATAAGGATTCGAAATGGCACGATTTGGAGCAGAATAAAGCATTTTGAAAACCCAGTAGTTTAAACATAATAGTGAAAAAATCAGCCAGCCTTAGGGGAAGCAAATAAACAATTTCAAGACTATTTAAAAAAATAGGGCAAGAGCAAAATGACTTCAATGAGGTAAAAATAAGAAGGCAAGCATCAAGAAGTAAAATGCTTAAGGGGGATTGGTCTGACCTAAATCCAGTTAATTAATCTCAATACGCATTAGGCCTAAAGTTTTCCTAGGCGTCGCCTATATTGCCTAATTATATCAAAGAGTGAACATGCATATTTAAGTCAGATTTTAAGGGGGTATATACTTGTAGAAAATGTTTCGAACAAATTAACCATATTTTACGGGATTGTTAGATTAAGCAGGCTAGTTAGGCGTTTTAACAATTGCAACTCAAACGAGTGAAAGATCTTAAGCAGTAGGGTATCTAATGCACATAGGAGTTCTTTAAAAACATGGTTTCTAAGATGAAAATGCAGCAATGACTTTATGACAGTTGATGTTGCTTGTTTATTAACTGATCAGGATCATGAACTGAGTATAATAACATGCCGAAAGTGAAAGTCCTAAAACAGGATTTGTAACATGTAAAATGCATGTCTTAAATCTTAATGCATGTTTATCTAATGCACAAATAAGTGAATAAAGTCCTATAGGCATGTTTTCTACCCATTTACCTAAGCTAGGCATGCATAACCCCCATATTCACTATCCAGCCCCATCATTCGTTTACAAATTATTACAGACCTTAATAAATGAATTACAATAATAAAAAAAGGAAAATAAGAAGTTATTCTATAGGGAGCCTTCAATCAGGCCCAATCTTCTAGACTCACCCCTCTCAATTTCACAGCCTTACATCAACCTGGGTGCGGCAAAGCTCTCAAAGGCCTTAGTGAGGGCCCTGGCCAATACCAGTACCCAGCAAATGCCCATGGTTAAACAAGTGCACCCTTACCTCAGTGTCTCAAGGTTTAGAGGGAACTCATGGTCCCTAAGCGATGCACACGCTGAGGGGGGTGGAACCTAAAGGTCTAGGAATTGGTGAAGTGCTTAAAAGAGATTAAGAAAGGGAATTTTGAAATCACTTATAGACTAATAGAAGAAATAATTTTGAAATATGGAGTAACAGCACTAATCACAACTCAATGGAGTTCCAAGCAAACAAACACAAACAGAAAAAGGGATTCAGGGGATAAGCAATAGGGCAGTGTATAATCAGTTTAAAAATTACAGGTTCACCACATGGATTAGGGGATAACATGAGATTGGTTTTGAATAAAGGAGGCAACAGCAACTAGTCAGATCACAAGCAAGGACATGGGTTGGGGACAAGTAGTGCTAGTAGTAATGTGCTCAGAACAAATAACATGTTACAGGTAAGGGTACAAGCATTAGACAGTTACTAAAGAGAACATACAAGTGACATTAGACAGGCAGACAAAATGGGGAGTAGTCACACAGTCAAGTGATCCCATAGACCCTAATGAACCACAGGGAATAGAGCAGGAGTTAGTGTTAATCTAGAAGAAGAAGAGAGATCATATAGATTAGACATGCTAGTGACATGGCAAGCAATAGAACCACAAATAGAACCACAAAAGAAACAGTAAGAACCTTAAACAAAATTGAAGCATGTTGTTTAGAGTACAGTAATATTAACTAGGACATACCAGTGATGCAAGTAAAGAGCAGCAGAAGAGGGTAGTGAATAGCACAGTATTAGCCTTGGCTTAGCAGCCGGCTAATAGTAAGCAGCAAAGAGTAACAATAGAGACAAGAGAGGGAGCCAAGAGAAGCAGAACACAAGAGAGTAGTATAGAGAGAATTGAGCAATAATCGACTGATGATTTTAATGAAAGAGTAAGAGTATATATAGTTGAAAACAGATGATCACATAAGGTAAGAACCACAAAATATGGTCCTAATAGAGACAGAATCAAATCAGTATGAGAAGGTACTCGGTTCCCTTGAATTATGGGATTCAAACTCCAAAAAATGGTAAAGAACCCAGAGCATATAAGGTAAATAGAAGGCTGTACAAAATTAAATAAGGAAAGGATCAAAGTAGCATGGTAATTAAGGAACTCCTATCAATCAGTAGGCTATCAAGACAAGTAATCCCCTTAAGTTAAGGGATTCAAATTCAAACGGTAATATACAAACAATTAAACGAAGAGGGCAATTATAGAAGGCTGAATATAGTATATAGGAAATCACACAAGCACAAAACATGTAATAGAGGCTAGGTTCAACCAATTCCAATAAGGAAAGCAATTAGAAGTCAGTTGGTAACATAGTCGACCACAATTAAGGGAAGAAAATATTTTGAAAGTTGAAATCAGTAAGGAAATCAACACACAAGATTGGTGACAGGTACAAATTACAGGAAATTAGGGATTCAAACAAGAAGAACATTAATTAAAGGAAATTAACCAGATTGCACACACATAATAGGCAAAAGGATCCACTCGGGAATCCTTACAGGTACAATAGGCAAAGAGTCCTATAAAATCAAGGGTTCAAACTAGAGCATGTTGAAAGATTAAAGAGATTTAACAGACCAAACATAATATGGTCAAGAGAAGCAAAGAACCAAAGCCCTAATGAACAGGATGGGGATAAAATCTTATAAACACAGAGTATTCATAAGAAACAAGCACACAAACAAGTTAAGCGAACACATTATCACAAGACAGACTCAGAAGCCGAAAAACTTAGGGGTTTCAACATAACGTCCAAATAAAGAGAAACATTCAAATAAACGCTTAAACGTGGGAAAAATCATAGAATACTGCTAAAATCAGAAAGGAGAAGCCATTTTGAAAAGAGGTCAAGAAACCCTAATTTAAAAATGAAGAGTCGTTTAATAAAGTCAAAAAATCTTTAAGGAAGATGACAAGGAAATCGGAATATACCCAGATTTGTTACAGATCTTAAAGGAAATCGAAGCGCCAGAGTTAGGGTTTCAGAGATACCGGAGAAGGTGATAAAACCTGTTGTGAAACTTGGAGATGGTGGTCGCCGGAGCATCCTGAGTTGAACCTACCCGGAGAAGGCCGGAAAACACTCAGGCAGGAGCTTCCATGGCCGCTCTGGCATGGAGGAAGCTTCACAGGGCCTTAGAGATGAAGTAACCGGAGAGACGGCTTCATGGTGGCCGGTGGTTGAAGGGATAAGCCTGGGAGTGGCCGGATATGAAGGCCATCGGAGGAGATGAAGAGCCTAGAAGGCTCTAGAGAGAACTGGGAGCGGAGGGGTCGAGAAGAGAGAGAGAGTGAGATGGGAAATGAGAGACGGGGAGGGGGGTAGGTTAGATTAATTTTGGTAACCAATTATTTGGGCCGTTGATCTCGTTTGATCAACGGCTCATATTGAGTGAGGATTGGGCCGTTCGTTAGTTGGGTCAATGGGTTGGGTAATTGGGCTAGCCAAATGTTGCTAAATGTTAAATAGGAAGAGGCTAGTTGTGAAATACCCAATTTAATAGGATAACTAATTAATTAAAATAGCTAATGATTGTATAAAATTAAATTAAGTTAAAAATAAGTATAATTACATTAATTAGACAATATTAAAATATAAAAGACATGAGTTCGGATTTTTAAAGGTATAAAATAACTAATCAGGCTATAATTGCAAAATGATTGTAATTAAAATTAAATAGGACACAATTGGCCAATTTACGCAATAATTGGATTTTAATAAATAACAAGTGATTATAAATGACATATCGAACTGGAAAATATTTTGAAATTTATTTTAGAGCACAATTTATAAATTATAAAAATATACAATATTAAATAAATAGGGAAAATATTTAGATAAAATATGGAAAAATTAGGAAAAATACTCAATATTGCAAAGAGTGATTTTGAAAGTCTATATCCAAATTTGAAAATAATTATAGGAAAAATTGGGTATCAACAGCTGCCCCTCTTTACCTGGGAAGGATGAAAGAGTTATCGGGTAAAGATATGATGGCCAATTTTGACCGAGATGAAACTGCGGGGTAGAATTCGGCCGCACCCTGGTTTCTGAGCTGCCTACATATCCCTGGTTTTACAGGAATCAGGCTGCATGTAGTTTCGGAATCATCGGCGAAATATACCGATGATGTTTCACAAGAACGGACGCAAGGTGCAGGAAGGGTAAAAGGAAGATCTTACAGGGTTGTGTCGAAGAACTGGAGCGGTCCGCTCCTGCCTGGTTGGCTATTCCGGTCGGGTTACCTGCAGATAAAGAACGAACGTATACTGTGCATAATATAAACATGATGAAAGTTCCCGTCGGACTATGAGTGATGTCTTTGGACCATTAAGATGATGTCCTTAGACCATGATGTCCTTGGCCATGAACCGCTTGGTGCGGGATTCACAGGCTATGAAATGATGTTCTCGGGCCATGAGTATGGTACCTTTGAACCATGATGCCTTTGAATTATGATATATAAGTTGAATATAAGAGATCTGCAGGCTATGAAATGATGTTCTCGGGCCATGAGGATGGTGCCTCTGAACGATGACGCCTTTGGACAAGTTGGCGATATTTCAGCCCATGAAGAATGCAGTAGTATGATGTTGACAAGACAGAGCTTAGTCTTGCAATTTGCGAAAGAAAATGGGCCAAGCTTAGCCCGAAAGCGTGAATAAAAAACGTAACGAAAGGTGATTGCTTTGAAAAGGTAGAAAGAAGATTAGTGTACTGCAATAAGATGCGGAAAGAGGTAGCGTAGAACCTCGGAAGGCGGAATAATATCCTTATGCAAGAAGTAAATGCAGATGGAGGTAGAGCTTAACCTCGGAAGGCAGAAGTTAGCCTTATGCAATGTGAGAAAATGCGGAGAGACAACGCTTAGCCTCGGAAGGCAGACTGATAGCCTTATGCAGATGCGAATGCAAGATGGAGACAGAACTTAGTCTCGAAAGGCAGAAAAGTAGCCTTATGCATATGCGAATGCAGATGAAGGTAGAGCTTAACCTCATGCAAGATGGAGACAGAGCTTAGTCTCGAAAGGCAGACTGATAGCCTTATGCTTGCGAATGCAAGATGGAGACAGAGCTTAGTCTCGGAAGGCAGAAAGTAGCCTTATGCAAGAAGTAAATGCAGATGGAGGTAGAGCTTAACCTCGGAAGGCAGAAGTTAGCCTTATGCAATGTGAGAAAAATGCAGAGAGACAATGCTTAGTCTCAGAAGGCAGAAAGTAGCCTTATGCAAATGCAAATGCAAATGGAGGTAAAGCTTAACCTCATGCGATATGGAGAGAGAGCTTAGTCTCGGAAGGCAGAAAAGTAGCCTTATGCAAATGCAAATGCAAATGGAGGTAGAGATTAACCTCATGCAAGATGGAGACAGAGCTTAGTCTCGAGAGGCAGAAAAGTAGCCTCATACAATGCAGAAAATAAAGTGATAGTAAGAGTTCTGAAATGATGATAAAGTGTGATGATACGACTGTTATGAATGAAGTATCGTTTGCAATGATGATAGTAGTAAGAGTCGGCATGTGTAATGAATTCGAGAGTGTATCCTTAAGAAGCATGCGTCTTGTGGGGGTATTGGGATATCTTGGGCTTTCGCCGTATTTGTGCCTGCATCTAAAGAAAAATCGCGAGTTCTGTAGAGGGAAGGGTTAGTTCGTATCCCTTCTGGCTCGGATCGGCCTATCTTCTTGATGATGATGACTTCGTTCGTACCACAGGGGTAGCGGTGCTAAAACAAACCATTTTTGAGAAATAAATATGCATGGTTTTATAAAATATGATATAACATATAGAAAAGAATAGTTTTCTTTGGATGAACCGACGACCATGACGCGGTTCAAGACATTGTCGCCCCTTTTTCTGCGGAGACTTGAGGGTCCTCCTCAACATTTGCCCCAGTTTGATGAGTGAAGGCATCTAGTTGTTACGGGTGCAGTGCTTGGCTGAACTTGCTTCAAAATTTCTCCTCAACATTCTGCCCCAGTTTCCATTCGTGGGGGAAATGAAAATTTTATTAAAATATGACCGAACCCATAGGGTTGCCTACGTATCCCCTCTTAAACGGGAATCAGGTCGGGTGCAGTTCAGTTTACAGCATTGATAGAAGCATAATGATTACACAGAGTAGCGCTTGACTGCGTCTGAATTGATTGGTTTAGGCCAAATTTCTCCATCCACTTCTGCCAGTATGAGTGCTCCTCCTGTTAGTACTCGGTGAACCATGTACAGGCCTTGCCAATTGGGAGAGAATTTCCCCTTGGCTTCATCTTGATGAGGAAAGATTTTCTTTAACACCAGCTGCCCCGGTGTGAATCGTCTTGGTTTGACTTTCTTGTTGAAGGCTCGGGTCATTCTATTCTGATATAGCTGACCATGACAAACCGCGTTTATTCTCTTTCCGTCTATGAGGGCCAATTGCTCATAGCGGCTTCTTACCCACTCGACGTCACTGAGCTTGGCTTCTTCTATGATTCTCAGAGATGGAATTTCAACTTCAGCAGGAATGACAGCTTCTGTACCGTATACCAACATGTGAGGAGTTGCCCCAGTTGATGTGCGAACCGTGGTGCGATACCCCAGTAAGGCGAATGAGAACTTCTCATGCCATTGCTTGTGCTTTTCTATCATCTTTCTCAGTATCTTCTTGATGTTCTTGTTGGCAGCCTCAACGGCTCCGTTCATTTGAGGTCTGTGCTGTAGAATTCTTGTGCTTGATCTTGAAGGTTTCACACTTTACTCCCATCAAATCACTATTGAGATTGGAACCATTATCAGTGATGATCGACTGTGGAATTCCAAACCGACAAACCATGCGGTCGCGGACAAAGTCGGCCACGACCTTCTTAGTAATTGCTTTGTAAGATGTTGCTTCGACCCATTTGGTGAATAATCAATGGCAACTAGAATGAACTTGTGTCCGTTGGAGGCGGAAAGCTCGATTGGTCCAAAACATCCATGCCCCAAGCGGTGAACGGCCAGGGTGAACTTGTTGCATTAAGCTCACTAGGAGGTACCTTTATCATATCCCCATGTATTTGACATCGATGGCATTTGCGGACATACTGGATGCAATCTATTTCCATGGTCATCTAGAAATAACCAACCCGAAGTATCTTCTTTGCTAGAACAAACACGTTCATATGAGGACCGCATGTACCAGCATTTATTTCCTCCAATAGCTTCGTTGCTTCCTTTGCTTCGACACATCTTAGCAAACCCAGATCGGGAGCCTCCTATATAGGATTCCTCCGCTGTGGAAGAAGTTGTTTGATAACCTTCGTAGAGTGCTCTTTTGAGTGGCGTTTGCAAGATCTGGGTACTCTCCCTCTGCCAAGTACTCCTTAATATCATGAAACCAAGACTTTCCATCTGCTTCTTCTTCAATGTGGGCACAGTAGGCCGGCTGATTGTGAATCCCCACTGGGATAGGAT
The DNA here is from genome assembly GCA_005239495.1 of Nicotiana undulata. Lineage (NCBI taxonomy): Eukaryota > Viridiplantae > Streptophyta > Magnoliopsida > Solanales > Solanaceae > Nicotiana > Nicotiana undulata. The sequence continues at coordinate 18,037 of ML300445.1, forward strand.
CAATGAAGTTTTTATCTGGATGCTGGATCATAGATGACAAGGTGGCCAGTGCGTTGGCGAACTCATTCTGGATTCTGGGGATGTGCCGGAATTCAATCTTCGTGAACCTCCTTCTCAATTTCTGTACATGATGTAGGTATGGAAGTATCTTGGAATTCTTGGTCACCCATTCCCCTTGGACTTGGTGTATCAATAAATCGGAATCACCGCTCACTAATAATTCCTGAACATTCATGTGAATGGCTAAGTTGAGCCCAAGGATGCAAGCCTCATATTCAGCCAAGTTGTTGGTGTAGGGGAACCTGAGTTTGGCGGATACCGGGTAGTGCTGACCAGTTTCTAAAATTAAGACTGCTCCAATACCCATGCCTTTGAAGTTTGTGGCCCCATCAAAGAACATCCTCTAACCGTCGTAGGATTCTGCAATGTTCTCTCCTACGAATGATACTTCCTCATCGGGAAAATATGTTTTCAAAGGTTCGTATTCTCCGTCCATAGGATTCTCAACAAGATGATCGGCTAATGCTTGTCCCTTGACCGCCTTCTGAGTTACATAAATGATATCGAACTCACTTAACAGGATCTGCCATTTAGCTAGCTTGACAGCGGGAACCCCGAACGCACACTTTGCGGGGTTAAGTTTCAGATTGTATTTCCTTAACCTGTTGAAGAACTTTCTCAAATCTTCCATGTGATCAGCAGCTTTCTTTGATTTGATGATGACGTCATCCACATATACCTCAATATCCTTGTGAATCATATCATGGAATATAGTAGTCATGGCTCTCATGTAAGTGGACCCTGCATTCTTCAGACCGAATGGCATCATTTTGTAGCAATACACTCCCCATGGCGTAATGAATGTCGTTTTCTCAACGTCTTCCTCGTCCATCCAAATCTGATGGTAACCAGCAAAACAATCTACAAAGGACTGCAGCTCGTTCTTGGCACAGTTGTCAATTAAGATGTGTATGTTTGGAAAAGGGAAGTCATCTTTCGAACTGGCCCGGTTAAGATCTCGGTAGTCAACGCAGACTCTGAACTTCCCATCTTTCTTTGGTACAGGAACAATGTCAGCTAACCATGTAGGATATTCGACCACCCAGAGAACCCTGGCGTTGATCTGCTTGGTGACCTCTTCTTTGATTTTCAAGCTGGTTTGAACTTCCTGAGCTTTTGCTTCACTAGTGAGTATATTGGATTGGTTGGCAGCTTGTGGGCCACAATAGATGTACTGAGGCCCGCCATGTCATCATATGACCAGGCGAATATGTCCTCACATTCCCTTAAGAATTCTGTATATTCTTCCTTTTCTGACGGCGACAGATGAATGTTGATGCGTGTTTCTTTGACGTTCTCTGCGTTTCCCAGGTTGACGATCTCAGTCTCGTCCAAGTTAGACTTAGGTCTATTCTCAAAGTTCTCGACTTCTTTAATAATATCCTCAGGTATAACATCCTCGTCTGACTCGGAATCCATTTGTTGTGTTGACTCGTTGCAGGTCACAGTCGTCGGTTCATCAAGATAAGTAATAGTAATGCTCTTGATGATTCCATTCAAACTTCACAGCTTGATGCAGGGTTGATGCCACGGCCCCAGCCGTGTGGATCCAAGGTCGTCCCAATAGTAAGTTGTAGGATGCAGGCACATCTATCACTTGGAAATCTACATCGAACCAAGTTGGTCCTATCTGTAAGCATAAGGTGATTTTTCCCATGGCGGACCTTTACGAACCGTCCAAGGCTTTTATGTTGATCTATCCTTCCTTTATCTCATGTAGACTTTTTCCCAACTTCTTGAGCGTGACCAGCGGATAGATGTTGAGGCTGGAACCCCCATCAATTAGGATCCTTGTGATGAAATGATCCTCACATTGCACCGTGATGTGTAGTGCTCTGTTATGCCCTAGTCCTTCGGGCGGCAGCTCATCTTCATGGAAAGTGATCTTGAGACTTTCCAGTACTTGGCCTAACATGTTAGCCATTTCCCCACTGGTGATATTGTCTGGTACGTATGCTTCACTCAGCACTCTTAGCAAAGCACACTTGTGAGTTTCAGAGTTTTGTAACAGGGAGAGGATGGATATCTGAGCTGGCGTTTTGTTCAACTGGTCGAGGATTGAGTATTTCTTGGCTTGTATCTTTCTCCACTTATCGTCTGAACCTGTTTCAATGATGGGGAGACGGTTGTTGGCCTGCTTGCTAGACTCAGCCAAACGTTTAGGGGTATAAACTTTTCCAGTTCTCGCCATACCCTATGCAGCGATGGCTTCTTCAAACTTGCCTTTACCTTTCCTCCTTGCTTCAGCGGTATAGTCCCATGGAATGGCGTCTGAATAAAAGGGTGTCGTCGTTGACATTGTCACTGCAATAGGTGAGGTCATTCTTATTCCTGCCGGAGTATATATTATAGATGGCCGGATTGCAACTTCGAGCGATCGTACAAACTCGACTTCGATCGGTTCTGGGCCTTTCCTTTAGCGGGTGGTCTTGGTTCAAACTCAAGTGGAATGGACACGTTTACCTCAACTTCCTCAGATGGCTGCATCTGGACTATGATCGGATTAAGAGTAATGGCAGGCTTCTTCGGATCACCCTCTGCAATCAGCCCAATCGATCCCTCGGGATCCCAGTCATCATCAACCTCAATCATGTGGACACCACCCTTATGGTCAGGCAGCGGATTTTTGCGAACATTAGGAGCAGGGTCCTTGGCTACAATGATCTTGTTATCTATGAGGGTCTGTATCTTGTCTTTCAAGGAACGACATTCCTCGATGGTGTGTCCCTTCATGCCGGAGTGGTAATCACAGGTTTTGTTTGGGTTGACCCACTGAGATGGATTCTCAGGGATGACAGCACATAACCTGCGGCTTTAAGCTTTTCATATAATTGGTCAATGGGTTCAGCTATGGCAGTATACTGTTTTGGTGGACGACGGACAAAATTTGGGCGAGGTCTTGGGAAGTTTTGGCGAGCAGGTGGTGATTGGTAGTGAGAAGGTTGGGAATTGTAGGCATTATAGACGGGAGCTGGCTGGGAATATTTGGGCGAGGTAGGCTGATATGTGGGTGGTGGAGCTTGGTAGGCGGGCGAAGCTGTCTAGTATTGAGGTGAAGGTGTTTGGTAGCTTGGAGTTGGTTGGTATGTGAAGGAAGGTGCAGGGTATACTTGGTATTTGGGAGGGGATTTGGCTTGCCGTGCCACCATCACGGCTCCTACATCCTTTTTCTTGGACACTTCACCGGATTGCAGAGCTTTGTTGGTAGCCTGTAAGGCTTCAAAGTTAGTAACCATACCATTTTTGATGCCTTCCTCGATTCGCTCTCCCAACTTTGATGATATCAGAAAACTTGTGCCCTTCGACCATCATCAGCCGCTCATAGTACTGAGGATCCTGAGCGCGCACGAAGAATTTCTTCATTTGTTCTTCTTCCAAGGCTGGCCTGACCTTAGCGGCTTCTGATCTCCAACGAGTAGCATACTCGCGAAAAGTCTCAGTTGGTTTCTTTTTCAAGTTCTGGATATAGAACACATCCGGTGCATTCTCCGTGTTGAATCTGAATCTATCCATGAAGTCTGTAGCCATATTCACCCAATTGATCCATTTCTTTGGATCCTGATTGATGAACCAGGATAGTGCATCACCTTTCAAACTCCTCATGAAGAGTTTCATGCGGATCCTTTCATCTTTTCCCACGCCGACCAATTTGTCGCAGTAAGTCCTCAGATGAACTCTTGGGTCACCAGTACCATCAAACATCTCGAACTTAGGAGGTTTGTACCCCTCGGGTAGTTCAACACCAGGCTGTATGCGAAGGTCCTCATAATTCAATCCCACAACCCCTTTAACTTCTTGGACGCCCTGAACTCGGTTGGTCAATTTCTTGAGTTCCTCGGCCAGATTCCTGATGAGCTAGTCCTTCTCGTCAGACTCATAGGTATGTGGTGCGGAATGAGCTACGGTTTCCACATAAATAGGGTTGTCATAGGCCTGGAAGTGGTCTCTCGCCTGATCTTGAGGAGGTGGAGTGTTGTAGTTGCGTGGTGCTGGTGGAACGGGATCTTTGGGGTGATTGGGTTGTTTTGGGACGTTTTGGGGTAAAGTGGGGTTCAGAGTATTTGGGAAGTGAACGTCTGGAACGTTGAGGGAGAATGATAAGTGGGCCAAATTCTTGACTTGGTCAAGTTCCTCTTGGAACTTCAGCAGCTTCTTCTCTAGTGGAGACATACCCTCGTGCAGAACCTGAATACCCTGACCATCAGTGATCTCAACCTGTTCATCCCTGTTGTCTTTTCTAGTACCGCTTGCATCTGCCATTTTAGTTTTACCGTTGCTTTTTCCTTTGGGAGGACTGGGATGAGGAGTAGAAGGAGGGCCCTTTGATCTTGTGCGATAAGTTGTTGATGCCAGAGTGCACGAACTAACCTTTGGATAAGGGGAATAACTAACAAAAAAAGGTAGTGAAGTTAGTGAAGATTATGAAGAATATTGCGGTAATTTAAACACGTAATGCGAAAATGTAAAACGCATCCTAAGTTGGGGAACCTCTTTGTGCCCGAGGTAGGCCTAGCGACAAATTAATTTGGAGAACTTGGAATGCTAAATGCCTCATTTTATTGATGTAAAAATGGACGAATACAAAGACAATACAAAAACAATAAGCAAGAAATAAAATCACTAATGGCCATCGGCTTTATTACATTGGTAAAGCGGAAAAGAAAATCCTATCTAATCGGGTCCTAGAAGGACCTTATCCAAGCTTGGCCCTCTTGTCATATTTTAGATCATGCTGAGTCTGGGGACTTCGTGCCTCGTTTCCTACGAACAAACAAGGTTAGGCCCTCACCCCAACCAGACTCGACTATTTAACATCAATAATTAGCAAATCATTTAGTTCTCCAAATAAATGCACAGAACGTGAAGGTGTCTGTTTGGGTTCCAGGGAAACCCAATGGACTTTGGACAAGGCTATCTTAAAGGCTATTGTGCGGATGACACGTTAGCCTGGCTAGCTTTGACCATGATGCATGCAACATACAATAGAGTAAGGTTTCTATTGGGGTTTTAGACGGGTACCCTTGAGCGGACAACTCAAGGGGGAAGGCACGGAACTGTCGACTGCACCGCTGATCGACNTTATAAGATTTCTTTTGGAACGAGTGGAATATGAATGTGGAGCATGATACACAATAAATGGAATTTAAACAAATAGGCATGTATTTTCACGTTGAGGAAAGCGGTAAAGAAATAAAATACAACAGTTATAATGAAAGCGGTTACAAAGAAACATGAAGATATGTCAGTTACGTTCAGGTGAAATAAATACTTGTAAAAAAAAGTAAACAGTTAACAGCATATAACGGGGAATAGGAAAAGTCGTAAGCATTTAAATGAAAATTAAAGGTCCAAATTCACAAAGCAAACTGTAATGGTATAAGCCTAGGGAAGTTCCCGAGCAGAGTCGCCATGTTGTCGCGCCCCCTTTTTCTATCGCACGGGTTAGGTACGTAGAGATCGGGTTTATGACATTTTGGACAACTCCTTAAAGGAAGAGGTTTAAGGAAGAGTCGCCACCTAACGATTTTTATGGTGCGTTAGGGCACCTAGAGTTGATAACTCATGAACTAGTTCGCGTTACCAGAGATTGGGTAAGGGCTTGAAATTATCCCAAGAGGAAGGTGTTAGGCACCCCTCAAGATCCACAATTGTGGGTCCCAGCCAATAAGTTTTGTGCATTTGGACGATGAGCAAGTAACAAGTAAGGTTCACATAAGAGGGGATTTCAAACAAGCATAAAATCTTTTAAAGGTTTTAGAGAAAATAAACATTTGAAAAGAAGCTATCCTAGGTTTAAAGTAATACGGATCACTTCAATGCAATACCCGGTATGTCACACCTCGAGAAGGCGGCTACACGTGGCATTAGCGCACCGGTCATCATATCTGTATTCTACCCTTCCCACCCCGTAAGGTTATTTAAAGAGCATGTGTTGGTCACGAAAGCTTATTGCGTGCCATTACCCGTCCCATCCTATGAGTCCTGGAGGGTGCTTAGGACTACTAATCCTACAATGTGAGTGTTAGGCTTGACCCCTAGGCTTAAAGGATAAAATACTAGGCGATAGGCATAACAAGTAAGACTTCACATATGAAGGAACACATAAGGGGCAAATAAAGGCTCATAGATACCTCCACAAGTAGACATCTAATTGGCACGTCTCAAACACACTTAAAGTCTCAATGATAGGAGTTTAAAATAGGAATTTGAGTAAAACAGTAAATCAAAAGAATCTAATTTGAAAAGAAAACTTAATGAAGGTAAAGGTTTTGATTGAGATTGAATGGTTCAAAATAGCTTATTTGCATAAAATATCGCAGTTTAAAGGGAATGGTAAAACTTGGAAGTAAAGTGATTTAAAGACTTCGAGAAAACATAGCAGAAAATCATTGGAGTCCATTTTTTAAAGTGAAATAGTGATAAGTGACTAGAATATAGTTGTTAAAGGTAGCAGTAGACTAAAAAGTAGACAGTGATTAGAGCTTTTAGTAAACATAGACGAAAGTTATTAAAGCATGAGTTTGAAATGATTTTAAAGGATAAATAAATAAGATACAGTGGCTCAACATAGAGTAGTAGTTGTTAGTTTTCAAAGAACTATAGCAAATGGAGTAGTAAGATGGTATCAAAACATAGTGACTTGAAAGGCATACAAATAAGGATTCGAAATGGCACGATTTGGAGCAGAATAAAGCATTTTGAAAACCCAGTAGTTTAAACATAATAGTGCAAAAATCAGCGAGCCTTAGGGGAAGCAAATACACAATTTCAAGACTGTTTAAAAAAATAGGGCAAGAGCAAAATGACTTCAATGAGGTAAAAATAAGAAGGCAAGCATCAAGAAGTAAAATGTTTAAGGGGTATTGGTCTGACCTAAATCCAGTTCATTAATCTCAATACGCATTAGGCCTAAAGTTTGCCTAGGCGTCGCCTATATTGCCTAATTATATCAAAGAGTGAACATGCATATTTAAGTCAGATTTTAAGGGGGTATATACTTGTAGAAAATGTTTCAAACAAATTAATCATATTTTACGGGATTGTTAGATTAAGCAGGCTAGTTAGGCGTTTTAACAATTGCAACTCAAACGAGTGAAAGATCTTAAGCAGCAGGGTATCTAATGCACATAGGAGTTCTTTAAAAAACATGGTTTCTAAGATGAAAATGCAGCAATGACTTAATGACAGTTGATGTTGCTTGTTTATTAACTGATCAGGATCATGAACTGAGTATAATAACATGCTAAAAGTGAAAGTCCTAAAACAGGATCTGTAACATGTAAAATGCATGTCTTAAATCTTAATGCATGTTTATCTAATGCACAAATAAGTGAATAAGGTCCTATAGGCATGTTTTCTACCCATTTACCTAAGCTAGGCATGCATAACCCCCATATTCAATATCCAGCCCCATCATTCGTTTACAAATTATTACAGACCTTAATAAATGAATTACAATAATAATAAAAAAAAGGAAAATAAGAAGTTATTCTATAGGGAGCCTTCAATCAGGCCCAATCTTCTAGACTCACCCCTCTCAATTTCACAGCCTTACATCAACCTGGGTGCGGCAAAGCTCCCAAAGGCCTTAGTGAGGGCCCTGGACAATACCAGTACCCAGCAAATGCCCATGGTTAAACAAGTGCACCCTTACCTCAGTTTCTCAAGGTTCAGAGGGAACTCATGGTCCCTAAGCGATGCACACACTGAGGGGGGTGGAACCTAAAGGTCTAGGAATTGGTGAAGTGCTTAAAAGAGATTAAGAAAGGGAATTTTGAAATCACTTATAGACTAATAAAAGAAATAATTTTGAAATATGGAGTAACAGCACTAATCACAACTCAGTGGAGTTCCAAGCAAACAAACACAAACAGAAAAAGGGATTCAGGGGATAAGCAATAGGGCAGTGTATAATCAGTTTAAAAATTATAGGTTCACCACATGGATTAGGGGATAACATGAGATTGGTTTTGAATAAAGGAGGCAACAGCAACTAGTCAGATCACAAGCAAGGACATGAGTTGGGGACAAGTAGTGCTAGTAGTAATGTACTCAGAACAAATCACATGTTACAGGTAAGGGTACAAGCATTAGACAGTTACTAAAGAGAACATACAAGTGACATTAGACAGGCAGACAAAATGGGGAGTAGTCACACAGTCAAGTGATCCCATAGGCCCTAATGAACCACAGGGAATAGAGCAGGAGTTAGTGTTAATCTAGAAGAAGAAGAGAGATCATATAGATTAGACATGCTAGTGACATGGCAAGCAATAGAACCACAAATAGAACCACAAAAGAAACAGTAAGAACCTTAAACAAAATTGAAGCATGTTGTTTAGAGTACAGTAATATTAACTAGGACATACCACTGATGCAAGTAAAGAGCAGCAGAAGAGGGTAGTGAATAGAACACTATTAGCCTTGGCTTAGCAGCCGGCTAATAGTAAGCAGCAAAGAGTAACAATACAGACAAGAGAGGGAGCCAGGAGAAGCAGAACACAAGAGAGTAGTATAGAGAGAATTGAGCAATAATCGACTGATGATTTTAATGAAAGAGTAAGAGTATATATAGTTGAAAACAGATGATCACATAAGGTAAGAACCACAAAATATGGTCCTAATAGCAGACAAAATCAAATCAGTATGAGAAGATACTCGGTTCCCTTGAATTATGGGATTCAAACTCCAAAAAATGGTAAAGAACCTAGAGCATATAAGGTAAATAGAAGACTATACAAAATTAAATAAGGAAAGGATCAAAGTAGCATGGTAATTAAGGAACTCCTATCAATCAGCAGGCTATTAAGACAAGTAATCCCCTTAAGTTAAGGGATTCAAATTCAAACGGTAATATACAAACAATTAAACGAAGAGGGCAATTATAGAAGGCCGAATATAGTATATAGGAAATCACACAAGCACAAAACATGTAATAGAGGCTAGGTTCAACCAATTCCAATAAGGAAAGCAATTAGGAGTTAGCTGGTAACATAGTCGACCACAATTAAGGGACGAAAATATTTTGAAAGTTGAAATCAGTAAGGAAATCAACACACAAGATTGGTGACAGGTACAAATTACAGGAAATTAGGGATTCAAACAAGAAGAATGTTAATTAAAGGAAATTAACCAGATTGCACACACATAATAGGCAAAAGGATCCACTCGGGAATCCTAACAGGTACAATAGGCAAAGAGTCCTATAAAATCAAGGGTTCAAACTAGAGCATGTTGAAAGATTAAAGAGATTTAACAGACCAAACATAATATGGTCAGGAGAAGACAAGAACCAAAGCCCTAATGAACAGGATGGGGATAAAATCTTATGAACTCAAAGTATTCATAAGAAACAAGTTAAGAGAACACATTATCACAAGACAGACTCAGACTCAACGATTAGAGCCGAAAAACTTAGGGGTTTCAACATAACGTCCAAATAAAGAGAAACGTTCAAATAAACGCTTAAACGTGGGAAAAATCATAGAATACTTCTAAAATCAGAAAGGAGAAGCCATTTTGAAAAGAGGTCAAGAAACCCTAATTTAAAAATGAAGAGTCGTTTAATAAAAGTCAAAAAATCTTTAAGGAAGATGACAAGGAAATCGGAATATGCCCAGATTTGTTACAGATCTTAAAGGAAATCGAAGCGTCAGAGTTAGGGTTTCAGAGATATCGGAGAAGGTGATAAAACCTGCTATGAAACTTGGAGATGGTGGTATCCGGATCATCCTGAGTTGAACCTCGCCGGAGAAGGCCGGAAAACACTCAGGCAGGAGCTTCCATGGCCGCTCTGGCATGGAGGAAGCTTCACAAGGCCTTAGAGATGAAGTAACCGGAGAGACGGCTTCATGGTGGCCGGTGGTTGAAGGGATGAGCCTCGTAGTGGCCGGATATGAAGGACATCGGAGGAGATGAAGAGCCCAGAAGGCTCTAGAGAGAATTTGGAGCGGAGGGGTCGAGAAGAGAGAGAGAGTGAGATGGAAAATGAGAGACGGGGAGGGGGTAGGTGATAAGTTGGTATTTTACCAACTTAACTCCTCTCAATACTTAAGCTTTTGTGTAATTTTATTGAGAAAATAAGGCGTTCATTGATGATTATTGGCATATTTCAGGTGTCAAGTGATTTAGAGTGGATTGTGAAGAAATCAAGTGAAAACAAGTCAAAAAAGGAGCTAAAATGGAAATTAGGAAAATCTGCCCAGTTGTTACACTGTGCGATCGCATATATTGTAATGCGATCGCAGAAGCTGAAGGTTGTATAACACTGCGAACGCAGAAGACAAGGTGCAAACGCATAAAAGAAGCAAGGCCGGTCAACATAGGGTCAAACCTCATGTGCGAACGCATGGGTTTATATGTGATCGCATTGACTTGGAAAGTCAAACCTCTGCAAACGCAGGCTATTAGGTGCGATCGCATAGTAGTATTTTCTAGGCAGTCATGTGCAGTTTTGTAATTTCACGTTTTAATCCCCAAACCTCTTATATACTCGACGCAGCAGATATTTTCTGTATCTTTGGACATATCTTCAGCTTTGTAAATATAATTTAGAGAGAGAAGAACAAGTTTTGAAGCTAGGGCTTTGCACACACACTTGGGTCTTGAAGATTTCACCATTGTGGTTAAGGATTTCTTACCCATTTATGTTTATTTCTTCATTTCCTTGTTTTGTATTGAATATCTAAGTGTGTAGTATTTTT
>MDKH01144362.1:0-57720 GCA_005239495.1 Nicotiana undulata
CGATGGCCTGGACCGCGGGTGCGGTCCCGCACCTGCGGCTGGACAACCGCACCTGCGGTCACATCAGCTGCTGTGCACCAGCAATGATTTTTGCTGGTTTTTGGCCTCGTGCGGGGTTCGGGAGGCACCTGGGCCCACCCAAGCCCCCGACCAAATATACTGACAAGTCCTAAATCATTAGACGGACTTGCTCGAGCCCACGGAACACTCAACACAACGCTAAAACTAAAAATAATCCTCCAAAACCCCTAAATTCAAAACTTAAGAACTTGGAAATTCTAGAATTCACTTCAACGCGCCGAACAGTCCTAAACCACTCGGAACGACTTCAAATTTTGCAGATAAGTTATAAACGACACAACGGAACTATTCCCGCTCTCGGATTTCATTCGGACCTCGGGAACATAAAATCACCTCTCAAGCCACATTTGGACCCCACAAGTTCATTAACTCCATTTTTCCTCAATTGGATCTGAAACCAATCAAATCAAACCCGTTTTACACCAAATCTCACAGATAGGACAAACAACATACAATAAACCTGTTCCGGGCTTCGAAACCATAACACGGACTCGGTAACAAGGTTTTCACATAATTATTCACTTTCACATTCCTTTATTATTTTCAGAAAAAAAAATTCTGTAAAAATTCATTTCCCGGGCTTGGGGCCTCGGAATTCGATTCCGGGCATACGCCCAAGTCCCATATTTTTCTACGGACCCTCCAGGACTGTCAAATCACGGGTCTGGATCCGCTTACCAAAAATGTTGACCAAAGTCAACTTTATTAAATTATTCAATTCAAAAATCCCATTTTTAACAAATTTTCACATGGAAGTTTCCCGGCTACCTTCCCGGGCTACGCACGCATATCGAGGTGAGATTAATGGAGGCTTTCGAGGCCTCGGAACACAAATTTAGCTGGAATTACTTAGGATGACCTTTTGGGTCATCACAGAAACAGTGTTCTTGAAGCCTAAAGAGCATGATTTCTAATGCATGATATGCTTTGCACATGTTAATCCTAAACACGAGTTCTATTGCGCAAATAGGGAATGTAAACCAAATAGCATGGTTTCTACCCTTTAATATCTATGCATAGCTACCCTTTTCCCTTTTCACTATCCATCCCCAATAGTTGTTTACAAATAATTATTATAGACCATTTGCATGAGTTACATAAGTGAACAAAGGAAAAATAAGAAGTTACACTATAGGGAGCCTACCAATAGGCCCAGATCTCCAAAAGTCTCAATGCCAACAGTGTTTCACAGCCTTTCATATAATCCGAGTGTGTCAGAGTTCCCTAAGGACCTCAAGGGATCCCGTGCAGTGCTCACACCCAGATTTTCATAACCATAATGAGTAAGTGCAGTGTGGAAGGGCCATCTCTAATGCATCAGAGTTCATAGTAATCTCATAGGGATCCCAAAGCAATCACACATTAGAGGGGAAGAACCTAAGTTTCTAAGAGTATAGTGAGAGTGCTTGACATAGTTTTGAAATGATTAAGTAGGAAAACCACTTTTGAAAATAACTTATTTGAAATAAGCTTTGAAGAACAATAGAAGAGTGTTACTTTAGTAAAAACAATTTGGAAAGAAACGGGGAAGACAATCAGAATCTCAAGATCAAAACTGTAAAGACCCGTATAATTTCTTATTTAAATAATGCCGAATAAGTCCGAGTTGTTATAAATGTAGAAATTCTTAAAACGGACCTTGATTGTGCAAAAGTACCCCGAAATTCGAAAGATAATTTTTTCCAAAAATTATGCTGTTATGCAACGCACTATGCGATCGCATAACGTGTATGCGGACCGCATAATGGTCGCATACCTGGGCAAACTTTAGCCCAAATTAAGGACAACTATGCGGTCCAGAATGCGATCGCATTCTGGTTATGCGGACCACATAGTTGTCGCATTCTTTCCCATTGGTTTTTGGTGAGGGAGGTTATGCGACGCACTATGCGATCACATAACGTGTATGCGGACCACATAGTGGTCACATACCCGCTCAATGTGTTTTTAGTTTTGGCCCATCTTGAGGGCCATTCTACGACCGGTCTGCGGACCGCATGTTAAGAATGCGATCGCATTCCTAACCGCATTCCGTGTCGGGGCTCCTAATTTTTAATTTTAAAACCCGACCCCCTGTTCAATAAAACACCCCTCCCCTTCATTTTTAACCATTTTCTGATTAAGAATAGAGAGAGAAAAAGAGAGTTCTTGAGAGAAAGGAGTTTCAACATCATCCATTTGGTTTTCCACAATCACTCAAGCCCGGGAATTTTTGAGTCATTGTCTTCTTCACTTAAAGAGGTAAGTCCCCACCCCATTTCCCTTAAATTTCCAGACTTTGGTTAATAAGTAGAACTCCCCTAAAGGAGTTCTTGAAGATAAAAGAGACGAACCTTGCATGCATGTCCATTAATTGTCGCAATCTAGTAAAAGGAAGTGGGTTAGGGTTAATATTCACAAATAAGGTGTTAGAAATCTAAGGGGTCATATAGAATTCGATAAAATGCCTAAGCTAGTTCGAAATGTGTTCATGATTCCCAATTCTAAGATGAATGTGTTGCATTATGAATTAGATTGACGTTGCTTGACGGTCCGGTGATTTGTGATAGAAACTAAAAAGAGAAAATTCGACACAAGGTATGTATGGCTAACTTTAATCTTTGTGAAAATCGCTTTGTGGTGTCCGAGCATACGGTACGTGTATTGGTGTGAATATGTGCAAATGGTTGTTCAAATTGTGTTGAAGCGTGAAGTATATTCCTTGTCTGTCTTTAGTTGATCACCACACTACCATGCTCTGTGAAATGATGCTAGTAGGTTAATGAATCCAAGAGTATGAATGTATATGCTAAAGGTTGTGTAACAAGTAACGAAAAGGAGTTGTGGTGTGATGTAATTGAACTAAACGGCTGTGGAAATATCGTATATGATTCACTGTTTGGTAAGGTTTAATGTGGAACGATTTCTTTTATACGTATTGTGGGTTGTAAAGAAGCTATATTCCTATTGCTGAAATTTTCTGTGATTGAATTGTGAACTGTCATTGTTGATATGAGATATGATTGTCTGGTGGGATCGGGTTGCGCGCCGCAACAGAAGAGATAAGGGTGGAATGTTGAGAAGGGATAAGGGTGGAATTGTGATTGTGATTGTGATGAAGTGAGAATTGTGGAACTTCCATTGTGTTTCTTTCTATATCTTTGTGCAGTGATTGTGTGACTCTCTATCTGTCTCTTGCCTGTGCATTGTTTAGTCTACTTAGAGTAAAGTTTGTTCATACATACCAGTACAATTCAAATGTACTGACATCCCTTTTGCCGGGGGCGCTACATTCTTGTGATGATTGTAGGTGGTTCTATAGCCGGTACTCCATCCCACCAACAATAGGGCCTCCTCTATGTCCCATCAACTATTTTGGTGAGCCCCTTTCCTCTCGAGGCCCTGTGTGGTTCATGCCACCTTTTCTTCTGGATTTTCATTTTGGTATTTGTGTAAGGTATAGCCGGAGCCTTCTTACCGGCAAGTATTATATAACTCCTTTGTACTCTTAGAGGCTCCGTAGACAGGAAGTGTGGGTTATGTACATATGTATTTTGGGCAGTATAACTTGTAGAACACGTAAAGTAAACCTGTATGTTATGTATATTTTGTAAGTATTGTACCACATGTGGGTAATGACAGAAATTTAGAATTTAATTCAAGGTTGTAAGAATGTGTTTAGATTATAATTGAATAATGTACATTGGAATCACGGGGTAATACGTGGGATGGAAAAAGGGAATCTAGGTTCGCTTGACTGGGGCTACCCGGTCGAGTGCCGGTCGTGTCCCTCAATTTTGGGGCGTGACAAGAACAATACTCATAGAGCAAGGAATAAGAATCAGACAAGTTTAACAGTCACAAGCAGGGAATGATGGGTTGGGGACAAGTATGAAGCACATAGGGAAAACACACAATAGGCAGAGTCACGCATAGATTTAGAGGAGGGTTATGGGGTACATCATGTATTCAAGACTACATAATAACATACAGTGCATATTATTGTATACTAGGAATCAAGGAAAGCATAAGTAAAACAGCACGCAAGAAGGGGTAACACTTAGTAAACATGTTGAGTCTAACGATCATACTAGTAAAGCAGTAGGTAGGCATGTTAATTGCAGGGTAAACAACAAAACCATAAGTAGAAACATATTAGGAACAGGATGAATGGAAATGCTAAAGGAAACATATTGTTTTTGAAACTCGAATTGTAATTAGGAAATACCAGTTAGGAGATAGTAAGCATGGAATGAAGAGCAAAAGAGTATAATAATCAGCCTTGGCTGTCACGACCCAAACTTATAACTCAGGTCGTGATGGCGCCCTACACCGGAGTCAGGAAAGCAACCATTTGTTTACTAACGAGGTTACCTTATTTAATTGAATATTTGAATACTAGCCAAGTTTTAAGTTAAGGAGTTTTAAATGAAAACGAATAAGTGAGGAAACTTAACTCAATGTAACTCAAAATCATGTGCCAACATATACATTTTAACAAAAATACTAGAGAGTATACTACGTGAGACAGGACCTAGTATCACAAGTCTACAGGCGAGTATAGTATATACAAGACTAGACCAAATGAATGTACTACTGTCTGAAGAGAATAGACAGAAATATCCAAAATAATAGATAACTCCACAGTGTTGCTAAGGATCGCTAGGAGGAGCAGCTCACCGTGAAGTTAGGTCCAGAATATGCTCTGAAGATCGCGCTCCGGTCTGATAACCAGATGCACCTGCCTCTGAAACTGTACAATTAAGTACAAAAGCGTAGCATGAGTACATATAAACAAATATGTACCCAGTGAGTATCCCGTCTAAACTCGAAGAAGTAGTGACGAGAGGTAGATGTGATACTTACTAGGGTCAATAGCAATAAGGTATATAAATGAATCTAAACAGGATTAACAGTCATAAAAAAATCAAGAAGACATAATTTATCAAGTGTGCGAACTTGCAATCTAACATCACATGTCAATTAACAATTATCATAAAGTCTAAGTTCCCTTCCACATAGAGCAATTTATTAAATAATGATAATAATACTCTCAGTCAAATTCATAGCACATAATATGCCGAGGCGCAAGGCCGAAGCGACGCAAAAATAAATGTGCACTGGTGAGGGTCGAACGGCTCAAACCATAGATGCATCTATTACCCCACTCGCGAATCGATCATACGACACAGTTGACATAACTATAAGGCTACCCCGCTCAAGAAACATACATGTGACACGGATGCTTGTATACATACACAGAATTATCAGGAAATTAAGGAATTTATCATGGATTATACTTGAAAACAGAGATTTAAGCATTTAAACTTACACATAACTTCCTAATATTCTCATGTCAATTTCAAATATAATAAGCAACTAGGAACACATGTAAAGATATAGGTAAGGCACATAAAGGCATACATGTGATTCCTAAATTCTACCCGACATAACATAGTAGTAGCTACGCACGGACTCTCGTCACTTTGCGTGTGTGTAGCCCCCGCAACTAAGGATAATTCAATCATTTACATTTACCTATGGGGACAATTCCCTCTTACAAGCTTGGAAAGGAGACTCACCTCGTGTCGAATCTACTTCTCGGACCAAAAACGCGCCCAAAACTCTGAACTCTACACCCGAGGACTCGAAACTAGACAAATGTTATGCAAATATATCAATGCATGCTCAAAGTATGGAAATTATCCTACTTATTTAGTAAATTCATCATTCTTGAAGAAATCCCAAAATACCCCCCCCCCCCCCCCCCCCTCCCGGGCCCACATGCTCGGGTTTCGGAAATTTTCGTAGAAATCACTCACCCATAACCTAAGGATCATTAATATATGATTTTTGTATGATTTCATGGTAGACAAGTGGTGAAATTATCTAAAATTCATCAACCCTATGTTTCCCCCCTCTAACCCTTCATTTACACTAATTGGGGTGTTAATCTATGTAGTAATTGATGTATTAAACCAACATTGAAGTTGAAATTACTTACCTCTTAGTAGCTAGGTCGAATACCCTCTTGTGAGCTCTAAAAATCGCCTATGGTGAAGAAGAAATGGTGAAAAGAGCTCACTGCCTTCAGTGATCTCGCACCTGGGGCTCGAGGACCGCACCTGCGGTCTCGCCCTGCGAGTCAAGGCTCGCACCTGCGGAAGTGGCTCAGAAGGCCTGGGATCGCACCTGCGGAGGGAGGCCCGCACCTGCGATAATGGACCTTTTCAGCTGGGGCCGCACCTGCGAGGCATGGACTGCAGGAGCGGTCTCGCACCTGCGATTGGGCAACTGCACCTGCGGTCACTCCAGTTCTGGTGCACCAGCAGTTAAGGCTGCTGGTTGTTGGCCTCGTTTGGTTCTCGGGAGGCCCTGGGCCTACCCGATCCCCCATCCAAAAATACCAACAAGTCCTAAATCATATTACGGAATCGCTCGAGCCTTCGGAACACCCGAAACAACGCTAAAACTCAAAATCACCCCTCAAACCCCCTTAGAATCAAACTTAAGAACTTTAAGTTCTTGAATTCGGTTTCAATGCGCCGAACCGACCTATACTACTCGGAATGATGCCAAATTTTTAGGTAGTCATAAGTGACTTAACAGAACTATTCCCGGTCTCAGAATTTCGTTCGAACCTCGATAACACAAAAAGACATTCCAAACCAAATTATGAACTTAAGTAAACTCTATTTTCGCTATTTGGCGTCGAAACGCTCCCAGGTCATCCAAAACTCATTCCGGACATAAGAACAAGTTTGAAATGGTCATACCAATCTACCGAAACTATCGAAACTCGATTCCGAGGTCGTTTGCTCCAAATGTTGACCGAAGTCAAACTTGGCCAAAAAGGCCAACCTTAAGGAACTAAGTGTTCCTATACTGCTCTAAACACTTCTGAATCCCGAACCACCCGTCCCCGCAAGTCATAAATCACTATAAGCCGCTACGGGAAGTCTTATTTAGGGGAACAGGGTCCGAATACACAAAACAACCGGTCGGGTCATTACATTGGCTTGCAGCCGGTTGATGATATCAAGTAACCAGAAAGAGAACAGAAGAGTGTTTGTGTGTAAAAGAGAGATCTTGAACAATGTGTGTTCGTGTGTTTTGATAATGAAAGAGTAGAGTATATATAGTTCTTAAACAGGCAGAAAAATGGTAACAAATAATAGCTCAGCACAATTATGGAAGTAAACTCCAATTAGAATCAAATTAATGTAGGTACTCCCTTTAATTAAGGAGTCATTGTTCAAATGGTAATAAACAATAATAATATAAGGAAAGAAAATCGTGTAAGAGCTGATTTCAACACATAAGAAAATAACTTCAGCAAAGTATAATACATGTAATGGAGGTCAAGTTCAGAATACTCTAATTAAGGACATTATGTATGTATTAATTTGATAGAAATAAGGCAAAAAATTCTGAAAATCTCGAGTGAGATTAGAATCACAGGGAATCAATATCAATTAAGGATAATATAACACACATAAGGAAATACTCAAAATCAGTAGAGAATATTGTGTAAAAATCAGTAAAGTACTAATCACAATTATTCAAAGATTCAAAATGGTAAAGTTGTACTGATTTAAACAAAATAACACACATTAGACAAAGTCAGAAACTCTAATCATACAAATTAGGGTTTCACATAGAATCATTAAGCATTTAGCAGAATAGACAGAATAAGAAGCATCAGAAACCCTAATGGCAAGCCTAGATCAAATAACACCAGAAATCACAGAGTACTCACGAAAACAAAGCAGTCATACTAGAACAGGTAAACAACAATATTGAAAATAAACTCGGATTCACAGATTGAACCAAGAAATTTGGGGTTTTTAACAAAAAAATGAATCGAACAAAGGGAAAAGCTCAAGTAATGTTAAAACGCGGTAAAAATTATAAAATAATGCTAAGAAGTTAGAAAGAAGACTGTTTTGAAAAGGATTTTAAAAATCCTAGTTTAAAATGAAGAATCGTTTGGGAAACTGAAAAATCTTTAAAGAAAATATGGAAAGAAATCATAATATGTATAGATCTATTATAGATCTAAAAGAATCGGAAGGTTTAGAAGTTAGGGTTTCGAAGAGAGAACCCAGAGAGAAGGAGAAGAAAAACTCAAAAGTCAGCGGTTTTAACCGGAAAGTGGTAAGATCTTACTCGGACGGCCATGGATGGCCGGAAAAAATGGCATGAGATCACAGGAGGGGAGAGAACCACCTCTGGTTCACTTGAGGGCTTCAAAAGCAGTGACACACGTTCAAGGAGAGAGCCATGAGGCTGGGGTGGTGAAGCCACCATAGATTCCGGCAAGGCGACGACCGGAGAAGGGGGAGATAGGCTCAGTAGGTGGAGCGTTTAGAGAGAGATGAGAGAGATGACACTACAACAAAGGGGTAAATAGCGAAGGTTAAAATTGCAGTTTGCAGAGTTTATAAACCTCTGCTATTTTCTATCACGACAGTTGAGCAAACCCCCGCAGTAAGCATCGCCACTATTAATTGCGGCAGTTAAATGCGGGGGTTTCCCGAACCGCCGTGACAGCAAATTGCTGAGGTTTCTAACCTCTGCAAACTGTAATTTTTAACCTCCGCAATTTCATGCGCGAAAGTATATTATTATTTTTAAATTTTAATATTTTTTGAGTGTGTGGGTTGTAAACCCCTGCAATTTCCTATGTGTACACCATCGGATCTGATCGATTTCTCTTTGGGGGTTTTAATTATCCACATCTATTTTTAAATATATTATAAAATTGATTTTTTATCATCAATTTTCAATACCCTTTCCCTAATATCAATTGAAATATTTATGCTTAAACCAAAATATTAAAATTAAGAAACATCAACATTTCATTAACTGTGAAAAATACTATTACAGAGTAGTATCATATGTCATCAAACTAAATTAGAACATAGTTAACCGTCTATATCAGTCATTTATTACATTGTTCTTATACATCCACTTCAATAAAAATGAATCTCAATGGTCATTGGGATTACTAGCGCCAGACGATCTTCTTGCATCCGTCGGTAAAACGAGTCCACTAGCTGCATCACTTGACTGCAGCAAAAAGTATTAAAAAAATACAAGTATTAAGAGGAGTATCAGGAAACAAGTCATTGAGATAAAATATATGTTTTCTACTTAAACCAACAAAAAAAATGAAACGGGACAAGGTGTCACGATCCAAATTCCTATTCAGGTCGTGATGGCGCCCAACACCGGAGTCAGGCAAGCCAACACTAGTTTGCTAACGAAATTACTTAAATTAATGAGATGTTCAAATACTTGTCCAGTTTTAATTTAAGAAGTCCTTAAATGAAAGTGAGGAAGTATGGCAAAGTGATTTAATGTAACTAAAAAATCAATTGCCAGCATAAAACAGAGTAGCATAATATTAGTGAATCAACTGCGTGTGCAAAGACCTAGTGTCACAAGTCCACAGGCGACTAGTGGAATATACAAATAAACAAAATAGATGTACAACTGTCTGGAAGGATAAACAGAATATCCAACAATAATGGAAACTCCACAGTGCTGCTGAGGAACGCCAGGAAGAGCAGCTCACCGTGTAATCTAATCCAGACGGATCTCTCAGTGACGAACACCGGAATAGTGACCAGGTGCAACAGCCTCAGAACCTGTACAATTAAGTACAGAAGTGTAGCATGAGTACATATAAACAAATATGTACCCAGTGAGTATCCCGTCTAAACTCGAAGAAGTAGTGACGAGAGGTAGACGTGATACTTACTAGGGTCAAAAACCCATACTTTGAATAAATAAGGCTAGACAGGAAAAGTAGTCATGAAATCGCAAGGCATGGAGTATCAATTATATAAAACTGCAATTTATTCTCATGAGTCAAACAATAATTGCCACAAAAGTCTCAAGTTCCCCTTACACGTGGGAGAATTTATTTAAAACAGCAAGACTCTCAGTCAAATACATAGCACATAATATGCCGAAGCGTATGGCCGAAGCGACGCAAAAATAAATGCGCACTGCCGAGGGTCGAGCGGCACGAACCATGGATGCATCTATTACCTTCTCGTGAATCGATCATGCGACACGATTGACATAAATAAAGGGCTACCCCGCTCGCGAATCATACATACGACACGGGTGCTTGTAGACATACACAGAATTCGTCAGGAAATTCAGGAATCTATCATGAATTATTCTTGAATTTAGAGATTTAAGCACTTAAGCTTATACATAGCTTCCTAAATTCTCATGTAAATTTCAAGGATAATAAGAACCCAGGAACACATGTAAAGATACAGGTAAGGCACATAAAAGCATGCTTGTTAAATCCTAAATTCTACCCGACACAACAGAGTAGTAGCTACGCACGGACTCTCGTCACTTCGTGCGTACGTAGCCCCCGCAAATAAGGACAATTCAATCATTTACATTTACCTATGGGGACCATTCCCTCTTACAAGGTTGGAAAGGAGACTCACCTCGCGTAGAATCCATTTCCCGGTCAAGAACGCGCCAGAAACTTCAAACTTTACACCCGAGGACTCGAAACTAGTCAAATGGTATATAAATATGTCAATGCATGCTCAAAGTATGGAAATTCTCCTACTTGTTTGGTTAATTAACTATTCTTGAAGAAATCCCAAAATACACCCCCGGGGCCCACATGCTCGGATTCCGGAAATTTTCGAAGATAACACTCACCCATAGCCGAAGGATCAATAATGTATGATTTTTGTATGATTTTAGGGTAGAAAAGTGGTGAAATTCCCTAAAGTTCATCAACCCTAGGTTTTCACTCTAACCCCTTTGATTTCCACTAATTAGATGTTAATCTACCTATGTTTTGAATAAACCAAAATTTTAATGGAAATTACTTACCTCTTAGTAGCTAGGCTGTATACCCTCTTGAAAGCTCTAAAAATCCCCAATGGAGGAGAAGAAATGGTGAAAAATGGCAAAATCCCGTATTAAATGAGATCACTGCCTTCAGTCATCTCGCACCTGCGGAAGTGGCCTAGGAGGCCTGGGGCCGCACCTGCGGAGGAAGTCCCGCACCAGCAGGTCCACACCTCCGGTTTGGACCAGCTCCCCTGGGGGTCGCACCTGTGGAGCCTTGACCACAGGGGCAGTCTCGCACCTGAGACCTGGGCAACCGCACCTGCGGTCACACCAGACCTGGTGCACCAGCTGCTGAAGTTGTTGGCTTTTGGCTCCGTTTGATCTCCGGGAGGCACCTGGGCCCACCCGAGCCCTCGTGCAATTATACCAACAAGTCCTAAATCATAATACAGACTCTCTCGAGCCTTCGGAACACCCAAAACAACGCTAAATCTCAAAATCACTCCTCAAAACCCCTAGAATCAAACTTAAGAATTTCTAAGTTCTTAAATTCGGTTTCAATGCGCCGAACCGACCTATACCACTCGGAATGACACCAAGTTTTGCAGACAAGTCATGAATGACATAACAAAACTATTCCTGGTCTCAGAATTCCGTTTGGACCTCGATAACATAAAATCACGTTCCAAACCAAATTTCAAATTTAAGGAAACTCTATTTCGCTATTTGGCATCAAAACGCTCCCGGTTCATCCAAAACTCATTTCGGACATATGCACAAGTCTGAAATCATCATACGAAGCTATTAGAATCGTCGAAACTCGATTCTGAGGTCGTTTACTCAAAATGTTGACCGAAGTCAAACTTGGCTTTAAAAGCCAACCTTAAGGAACCAAGTGTTCCTATACTATTCTAAACACTTCCAAATCCCGAACCACCCGTCCCCGGAAGTGACAATTCACGATAAGCCTCTACGGGAAGTCTTATTTAAGGGAACGGGGTTCGAATACGCATAACGACCGGTCGGGTCATTATATTCTCCACCCCTTAAACAAACGTTCGTCCTCGAACGAGTCTAGAATTATACCTGAAGTGTTGAATAAGTGTGGGTATCTATTCTGCATGTCCTCCTCGGACTCCCAAGTCGCCTCCTCGAGCGGTTGGCCCCGCCACTGGACCTTTACAACAGAAATTCTCTTAGATCTCAACTGGCGGTCCTGTCTATCAATAATAGCAACCGGCTCCTCCTCGTAGCCCAAACTCTCATCCAACTGAATAGTACTGAAATCAACAACGTGAGAGAAATCGGCATGGTATCTCTGGAACATGGATACGTGGAATACCAGATGGACTCTGGATAAGCTGGGAGGTAAGGCAAGCTCATAAGCAACCTCTCCAACTCGCCTCAATACCTCGAAAAGACCTATGAACCTCGGGCTCAGCTTGCCCTTATTCCCGAATCTCATAATACCCTTCATCGGCGAAACCTTCAGCAGAACCTTATCTCCCTCCATAAATGACACATCACGTGCCCTCTGATCCGCGTAGCTCTTCTGTCTGAACTGTGCTGTGCGGAGCCTCTCCTGAATTAACTTCACCTTCTCTAAAGCATCTCTCATCAGGTCTATACAATATAACTTAGCCTCACCAGGATCAAACCACCCGATAGGAGAACGACATCGCCGACCATATAAAGCCTCAAATGGAGCCATCTCGATGCTGGGCTGATAACTATTATTGTAAGCAAACTCAGCCAAAGGCAACAACTGGTCCCACTGGCCTCCAAAGTCAAGCACACATGCTCTGAGCATGTCCTCCAATATCTGAATTGTACGCTCCGACTGACCATCTGTCTGTGGATGAAATGTTGTGCTGAGATCAATCTGAGTATCCATCTCTCTGTGCAATGCTCTCCAAAAGTGCAAGGTGAACTGAGGACCTCGATCTGATATAATGGACACCGGTACACCATGCAACCGGACTATCTCTCGAATGTAGATCTGGGCTAGCCTCTCGGAAGTATAAGTAGTAGCCACAGGAATGAAATGCGCCGATTTGGTCAACCTATCCACAATAACCCAAACCGCGTCAACCTTCCGCAACGTCCGTGGCAACCCAACCACGAAGTCCATAGTGATGCGCTCCCACTTCCACTCAGGAATGGGCATCTGCTGAAGTAGGCCTCCTGGCCTCTGGTGCTCATATTTAACCTGCTGGCAATTAATACACCTAGCCACATACTCCACAATGTCCCTCTTCATCCGTCTCCACCAGAAATGTTGCTTCAAATCACGATACATCTTCGTAGCACCAGGATGAACAGTATACTGCGAACTGCGTGCCTCCTCTAGAATCCTCTGCCTCAAGCCATCAACATTAGGAACACACAAACGACCCTGAAGTCTCAGAACACCATCCTCGCCAATAGTAACCTCCTTGGCACCACCCTGGACCACTGTCTCCCGTAGCTCTGCCAAACATGGATCGTCATACTGTCGAGCCTTGATGTCCCCAATAATGAAGACTGAGCAACCACATAAGCTAGAACTCGACGAGGCTGTGAAAGATCTAATCTTACCAAGCGATTGGCAAGGACTGAATGTCCAAGGCTAGAGGTCTCTCCTCAGCTGCAAGATAAGCAAAGCTACCCATACTCTCCGCCTTCCTACTCAAAGCATATGCTACCACATTCGCCTTGCCTGAATGATAAAGAATGGTGATGTCACAATCCTTCAGTAACTCAAACCACCTGCGCTTCCTAAAATTAAGATCCCTCTGCTTGAACAAGTACTGCAAGTTGCGGTGGTCTGTATACACCTCACAAGACACCCCATATAAGTAATGCCTCAAAATCTTAAGAGCATGAACTATCGCCGCCAACTCCAAATCGTGCACAGGGTAATTCTTCTCATGAACCTTCAGCTGGCGCGAAGCATAAGCAATAACTCTCCCTTCCTGCATCAACACACACCCCAAGCCAACGCGTGAAGCATCGCAATACACCGTATACATCCCCGAACTGGAAGACAATACTAGAACTGGTACCGAAGTTAATGCAGTCTTGAGCTTCTGAAAGCTCGCCTCACACTCATCAGACCACCAAAATGGAGCATTCTTCTGAGTCAATCTAGTCAATGGGGCTGCAATGGATGAAAAGCCTTCCACAAATCGCCGGTAGTAGATTGCTAGACCCAAGAAACTCCTGATATA
Source organism: Nicotiana undulata (assembly GCA_005239495.1). NCBI lineage: Eukaryota > Viridiplantae > Streptophyta > Magnoliopsida > Solanales > Solanaceae > Nicotiana > Nicotiana undulata. The sequence goes on from MDKH01144362.1 coordinate 14,109, forward strand.
TGTCGCTGAAGTAGGACGTGGCCAACTTTGAACTGCCTCAATCTTCTTAGGATCAACCTTGATACCCTCTCCAGATACCACATGTCCCAAGAATGCCACGAAATCAAACCAAAACTCACACTTGGAGAACTTAGCATATAGTTTCTATTCTCGCAAGGTCTGGAGCACAACTCTCAAATGCTGCTCGTGCTCTCCCAGGCTACGTGAGTAAATCAAAATGTCATCAATGAAGATGATGACAAAGGAATCAATATAAGGCCTAAACACCCTGTTCATCAAATCCATAAATGTTGTCGGGGCATTAATCATGCCAAATGACATCACCAAGAACTCATAATGGCCATATCTCGTACGAAAAACAGTCTTCGGAACATCGGAAGCCCGAATCTTCAGCTAGTGATACCCCGATCTCAAATCAATTTTTGAAAATACCCTGGCACACTGTAACTAGTCAAACAAATAATCGATGCGCGGCAATGGATACTTGTTCTTAATAGTTACCTTGTTCAACTAGCGGTAATCAATACACATTCGCATAGACCCATCTTTCTTCTTTACAAACAGAATTGGAGCACCCCACGATGATACACTCGGCCTGATAAACCCCTTAGCCAACAACTCCTCAAGCTGCTCCTTCAACTCTTTCGGAGCCATACGGTACGGGGAATAGAAATAGGCTGAGTGCCTGGGGCTACATCAATACAAAAATCGATGACTCGATCCGGAGGCATGCCCGGAAGGTCCGAAGGAAAGACATCCGCAAACTCTCGAACAATTGGCACTAAATCAATCATCAAAAACTCGACGGTGGTGTCCCGCACATAAGAAAAATACGCCAAACAACCCTTCTCGACCATATGTCGAGCCTTCATGAAGGAAATAACTCTACTAGCTACACTAACTGAGGAACCTTTCCACTCCAGCTTAGGCAACTCAGGCATGGCCAAAGTAACCGCCTTGGCATGGAAATCCAAGATGGCATGATGAGGAGATAGTCAATCCATGCCCAGGATAATCTCAAAATCGACCATGTCAAGCAATAGAAGGTCCGCTCTAGTCTCATATCCATAGAATGAAACCACACAAGACCGATAAACGCGGTCTACCACTGAAGAATCACCCACGGGAGTGGATACATACATAGGAGAAGACAAGGACTCACGAGGAACATCTAGAGAACAAGCAAATAAGGCTGACACATATGAATAAGTAGATCCTGGATCAAATAGCACTGATGCCTCTTTACCACATACTAAAATAGTACCTGTGATCACGACGTCTGAGGCCAATGCATCTGCTCGAGCCGGAATATCATAGAATCTGGCTGGAGTATCTGAAGACTGACCTCTGCTGAACTGAATAGGATCTAGCTGAGCTCCCCCTGACTGGTTTCCACCTCTGGGACGACCTCTACCAGCCTGTCCTCCACCTCTGGGTGGACGGGGCGCCGGTGCTGAGTATGTGGGTTGGTAACTCTGTCGAACAGCCTTGCCCCGAAGTCTGGGACAAGTCCTCCTCATGTGGCCTGAATCCCCACACTCATAGCATCTCACTGGAGGCATGGCCTGCAGCCCTGAATAAGAAGAACCCTAAATAGCTGGGGGATGGTGAGAAACCTCTGTCACAGCACTGAAGTAGGGACTGGGAGAACCCTGATGACCTGAATACCCGCCGGAGGAACCCTGAATGGCTGGTGGGCGGTAAGAACTCTCCGGCATGGCACTGAAGTAAGGCCTTACTGGAGCACCACAGGGAGGTGGTGGAGGAGCTGAATATGGAGGCCTGCTAGGCTGGCCTCTGCTGGACTGACCCCTGCCCCTGCCTGGGGCGCCTCGGAAATCTCCAGAAAATCTAACTCTCTTGTCCGGCTAACCCTGCTCTCTGTCCCTCGATCGGTAACCCTCAATCCGGCGAGCTATCTCGACCACAAGTTGATAAGGAGTACCTATCTCCACCTCTCGGGCCATGTTGGCCCTAATACCTGAGTGCAACCCAGCTAAGAATCTCCGCACTCTCTCAGCCTCTGTAGGAAGAATCATGAGGGCATGACGGGACAACTTTGAAAACCTGGCCTCGTAATCCGTCACTATCATCTGCCCCTACTCCAGCTGCTCAAACTGATACCGCAACTCTTCTCTCTCGATGGGTGGAATATACTTGTCCAGGAATAGCTGAGTGAACTGCTCCCATGAGAGAGGAAGGGAACCTGCTGGCCTACAAAAGTTGTGAAATTAACTCCATGGGACTCCAAAATCCTAATGTTGTGCAGTCTGTCCCTGCACCTATCAATAAGGTCCTGGGCATCCTCTCCCCTCTCACCTCCGAAGACATGAGGGTGCAATCGATTCCATCTATCAAATAACTTTTGTGGATCGCCATCCGCGACTGGTCTAAGCTCAGGTGCTATTGTTGGCTGTGCTCCACCCGCGGGCAGAGTACCCGGAGTCTGATATACTGCCGCTGCATGACTCGCGGTCTGGGTGGTAGGGGTCTGAACTCCCCCTCCCGCCTGAGATGTAGCACGATCCGCTGGAAATAAACCAGCCTGGGTCATAGTATCCATGAACCGCATCATACGGCCCATGACCTCCTGGAAGCCTGGTGCAGTCATAAAATACGCCGGAGCTGGATCTGCTGGGGGCACCTCACCCTGCTCCTCAGGGATAGGATCCTCTGGGGGTGCTAATGGGGTAACTCTGGGACGCCCCCTGTCCCCTACCTCGGGCGGGTTCCCTCCCCCGGCCTCTGCCACGACCTCGGACTACGGGGGTAGCGGCATCTATCGGGTCTGGAATATTAGTTGCACGAGTCCTCACCATCTGTCAGAGAGTAGAAGAATGAGATTTAGTAAGACCATCGATTGCACGATAGAATAAGAATAAACAGAGATTTTCCTAACACCATGTAGCCTCCCGAAGATAAATACAGACGTCTCTATATCGATCCGCAAGACTCTACTAGGTTTGCCTGTTACTTTTGAGACCCACGTGAACCTTGAGCTCTGATACCATGTTGTCACGACCCAAATTCCTATGCAGGTCGTGATGGCGCCCAACACCGGAGTCAGGCAATCCAACACTAGTTTGCTAATGAAATTACTTAAATTAATAAGATGTTCAAATACTTGTCTAGTTTTAATTTAAGCAGTCCTTAAATGAAAGTGAGGAAGTGTGGCAAAGTGATTTAATGTAACTCAAAAATCAATTGCCAGCATAAAACAGAGTAGCATAATATTAATGAATCAACTGCGTGTGCCAAGACCTAGTGTCACAAGTCCACATGCGACTAGTGGAATATACAAAATAAACAAAATAGATGTACAACTGTCTTGAAGGATAAACGGAATATCCAACAATAATGGAAACTCCACAGTGCTGCTGAGGAACGCCAGGAAGAGCAACTCACCGTGTAATCTAATCCAGACGGATCTCTCAGTGACGAACACCGGAATAGTGACCAGGTGCAACAGCCTCAGAATCTGTACAATTAAGTACATAAGTGTAGCATGAGTACATATAAACAAATATGTACCCAGCGAGTATCCCGTCTAAACTTGAATAAGTAGTGACGAGAGGTAGACGTGATACTTACTAGGGTCAATAACCCATACTATGAATAAATAAGGCTAGACAGGAAAAGTAATCATGAAATCCCAAGGCATGAAGTATCAATTATAAAAAACTGCAATTTATTCTCATGAGTCAAACAATAATTGCCACAAAAGTCTCAAGTTCCCCTTACACGTGGGAGAATTTATTTAATACAGCAAGACTCTCAGTCAAATACATAGCACATAATATGCCGAAGCGTACGGCCGAAGCGACGCAAAAATAAATGTGCATTGCCGAGGGTCGAGCGGCACGAACCATGGATGCATCTATTACCCTGCTCGTGAATCGATCATGCGACACGGTTGAAATAAATATAGGGCTACCCCGCTCGCGAATCATACATACGACACGGGTGCTTGTAGACATACACAAAATTCGTCAGGAAATTCAGGAATCTATCATGAATTATTCTTGAATTTAGAGATTTAAGCACTTAAACTTATACATAGCTTCCTAAATTCTCATGTAAATTTCAAGGATAATAAGATCTCAGGAACACATGTAAAGATACAGGTAAGGCACATAAAGGCATGCTTGTTAAATCCTAAATTCTACCCGACACAACAGAGTAGTAGCTACGCACGGACTCTCGTCACTTTGTGCGTACGTAGCCCCCGCAAATAAGGACAATTAAATCGTTTACATTTACCTATGGGGACCATTCCCTCTTACAAGGTTTGAAAGGATACTCGCCTCGCGTAGAATTCACTTTCCGGTCAAGAACACGCCCGAAACTTCAAACTTTACACCCGAGGACTCGAAACTAGTCAAATGGTATATAAATATGTCAATGCATGCTCAAAGTATGGAAATTCTCCTACTTATTTGTTAAATTCACTATTCTTGAAGAAATCCCAAAATACACCCCCGGGCCCACATGCTCGGATTCCGAAAATTTTCGAAGATAACACTCACCCATAGCCGAAGGATCAATAATGTATAATTTTTGTATGATTTTAGGGTAGAAAAGTTGTGAAATTCCCTAAAGTTCATCAACCTAGGTTTTTAACTCTAACCCCTTTGATTTCCATAATTAGATATTAATCTACCTAAGTTTTAATGTAATAAACCAACATTTAAATGGAAATTACTTACCTCTTAGTAGCTAGGTCGAATACCCTCTTGAAAGCTCTCAAAACCGCCAATGGTGAAAAATAGCCAAATCCCGTATTAAATGAGATCACTGCCTTCAGTGATCTCGCACCTGCAGCTCAAGGGTCGCACCTGCGGTCTCGCACCTGCGAGCCAAAGGTCGCACCTGCTGAAGTGGCCTGGGGCCGCACTTGCGGAGGAAGTCCCCCACCAGCGGGTCCGCGCCTGCGAAAGGAGGTCTGCACCTGCGGTTTGGACCAACTCCCCTGGGGGTCGCACCTGCGGAGCCTTGACCGCAGGGGAGGTATCGCACCTGCGACTTGGGCAACCACACCTGCGGTCACACCAGACCTGGTGCACCAGCAGCTGAAGCTGCTGGTTTTTGGCTCCGTTTGATCTCCGAGGGGCACCTGGGCCCATCCGAGCCCCTGTGCAATTATACCAACAAGTCCTAAATCATAATAAAGACTCGTTCGAGCCTTCGGAACACCCAAAACAACGCTAAATCTCAAAATCACCCCGCAAAACCCCTAGAATCAAACTTAAGAATTTCTAAGTTCTTAAATTCGGTTTCAATGCGCCGAACCGACCTATACCACTCGCAATGACACCAAATTTTGCAGGCAAGTCATGAATGACATAACAAAACTATTCTCGGTCTCAGAATTCCGTTCGGACCTCGATAACATAAAATCACGTTCCAAACCAAATTTCAAACTTAAGGAAACTCTATTTCGCTATTTGGCGTCGAAACGCTCCCGGGTCATCCAAAACCCATTCCAGACATATGCACAAGTCCGAAATCATCATACGAAGCTATTGGAATCGTCGAAACTCGATTCCGAGGTCCTTTACTCAAAATGTTGACCGAAGTCAAACTTGGCTTTAAAAGCCAACCTTAAGGAACCAAGTGTTCCTATGCTATTCTAAACACTTCCAAATCCCGAACCACCCGTCCCCGCAAGTCAAAATTCACGATAAGCCGCTACGGGAAGTTGTATTTAAGGGAACGGGGTCCGAATATGCAAAACAACCGATCGGGTCGTTACACAAGGATGCTAAAATGTATGTTGTCTACTGCAAACACCATTGATGCTAAAACCCAAACGCAAGAACTTAAGCTCAAGCAAAAGAGAGAACCCCATAAGAAACTGAGATACAACTAAGAAATCGAAATTTAACAAACTATGAAACTGAGTCATTTTTCCTCTAACAGGCCTTCATTTATTCCAGAGTTAATATGTTATTCTGGAATCTGACATTTGATTTTTGAATATCTAGTAGACTGAGTTCATTTAGGTTTTTCATTTGAAAGGTTATTTTCTATGTTGCATCTGAATATTTCAAGTTCCTTTGACAAGTCAAGTCGGCGAGCAACTGTTCATCTAGTATCTTTCATGATGTCTTTTTCAATCATTAATTAGAATTTTCGAAGTAGGAATTTCTTTTGCCTCTTCATTTATATATGATCCATCTTTTTCGTATGTGTAGCAAGATAAAGTTGTGCTCGTCCAGGCTTACTCCCTGTCTCAGGCATCTATGTATGAAAACAAAAATAAGTCAGAATAGTTAACTTAAAGTAAAAGAAATAGATACAATATCTAAAATTTAAATAGTAAAATAAGGTAAATAATGTGACATCTTTTACCATTTCAGCCCTTCTTCTAGAATTAGGTTTGGAGCCACCGGTGTGTGAACTGTTTGTTTCTTCCGATTTTTAGCATTTCTTTTACACATGTTCTAATAATAAGATACATTTCAGTCAATTATATAAATAAATAATCATATTTTTATGCATTTCAATGTGACGTTTCAGAAAAATACATGAATTTCTTCTTTATAACGGTAGTTCACAAAGGAAGATCATTGATCCCGAGTAATACCTACCGGAACATTATCCATAATCTCATATTTGGTTCTAAGTGGGTCTTTAAACTCATACCACAACTTCTGCCTACTTGCAGCCCACTTCTTTGCAATAGAGCGATTAACATATCCTCGTGTAACATCCTCAATGGTCATAAAACAGAAATGAGACTTCAAAAATAAATTTTAGTTAGTTTATCTTTTATATACAAATATAAAAAGAAAAGACAAAATAGAGATATAGTTATAAAGATATAAAACTTATACCTTTATAACGTTATTAAAGCAGTCGTTAAAGTATGACTTAGGCATATCCGACCATTTATCAAAGCCAATTGGAAACATGGTACAATCAGTTGCTAAAAGGCCACATACGCCGACATGAAGACCTTGTGCTTCGCCAATCGAATTCAAGCAATCAAACTCCACCACAAGACCTTTTGCTTCACATATACCATTTGGAAATGCCCCGTAAAGCTTGTTTTGTGAAACATCAAAAGAAACCAAATTTGGTAGAGAAAAACCAACTTGAGGCAAACTGCCAGTAATATTGTTATGTGACAAGTCCAAAATGACCAAACTTTTTGAAACCTTAAAAATGTGTGGTATTTCACCATAAAAACCACAACTTTGCAACAAAAGCTTCTGAAGCTTACTAAGTTTACCAATATCTACAGGAATCTCTCTTTCCAAGAATGGATTATGAGACAAATCAAGAACCAAAAGCTCAGTGAAGTTACCAAAAACCATTGGAACTTCACCTGAGAGCAAATTGCTACCAAAGTTAACAACTTCAACTGAAATCCCACTTCATTGAACAACTACACTAACAATTGATTCAAACTTCCCTAAGATAATAGCAAACAACAGAGACATCTGTGTAGGCAAAAGAGTCAGTCTTTCCCTAACAACATGACATCTAATAGTAACAAAGGGCAGCTTAATAGCTTTCAAACCAAGTTAAAACCAAGTTAAAACTAAATCTTAAGATGTTATCATCTTAAGGGAGTTTCATTTTAAGTAGTTTCCACATAAATAATTTTTTTTAAAAGGGAGCTCCTTAAACCAGATGTTAGAAATACTAGGGAAGGGATGATGTTTCTGTCTAAGAAAATTAAAAGCAGAAGCACAAGAAAAAACAACCATTGTCTGAGGATCTTTTTTCTGCATAGAGAACCATATTTAATCTGTGATTACTACAGAGCAAAAGCGGTCCCAACTTTATTGGATAAAATTATGTAATAATACATATAAAATGTCTTTCATTAAGCAACAAAATAATTAAGTATCAACCATGCATACACAAAGACTTACTTAAGAATCACTAAGGCTATTGAACAAAGAATTAGGTTATCCCAACTCGGATGTACAATTAGTAATTGAATAAAAGAAAAAGTATACACTTGATTTTGTCAATGCTCTATACCGTGAAAAGCCAAACTCTAAAAAGGTTATCTCCCAAACAGGTAAATTGAAAAGTGGAAAGTTATGTGTGGTTTATATTTTTACCAAAAAATATCAATTAATGTTCATCCAGAAATTTATTTCTAAGTATCTAGCAAATAACTTAATTGTGTAAAAAAATTTACACCGAAACTCTCACTCCGTTTACAATTATAAAAGGAAAACTAAACAGAGGCTTTTTAGCTCAAAATTTCTGCAAACTTAATATATATATATATATAACAAAATCGGTTTATCCCCCAAAAGTAAAGAAGAGGAAAATGTAGCTAAATGCATTTAGAGTCTAACGTTTGGAATTCAACTCTTTTTCAGAGTAGACATGAGGAACTCATTTAGAAAGAAGTTAAAATCACAAAACTTAAGAATTCTTTCAGTAGTTTGGATTCTCTAATCCTGACGATTATTTGTGTTTCATGGAGCTCATGAACGACGCCGTAACCGTATTATTTTTGTTGTAGCTAATTTCCCCCTTTCGAAATATCTAATTTAGTATACTCCAGTCACCAAATCCTTTTGGATTTTGAACTTTTTTGTTTAGATATTGAAGAGAACAAACGCATAAAAAACTGAGGGAAAAGGAAAAAGAGTGGGCTACTATTGAGGGTATACTAACCTATAAAATTACTTCAACCAGACTTATTTAAGCAATCAACCAGATTTCTTCTTCTTTAGGCAGAAGTGTTACTTCTTATTTTTCTCTGATAGGCAGAGAGAGAGAGTTAAGGACGAGTCGTCGATTAGGCGGAGTGTTAGTGCGGATGTTTCTAGGTTTGGGGAAAAAAAGGAGGGAGCGTGAAATAAGTTGGGCGCCATTTTTTTTAGGGTTGCGGAGGTTTATAACCCCTTAAATTGTATAATTTTGTGGGGGACGACAAAGTGCCGCAAATTTATGCAAATTACAGAGGTTACTTATATCCTCCGCAATAAAACCTCCACAATTTACCTGTTTTTTTATTGTGTGAGTCGACGGAGTGAGAGAGTGAAAATGAGAGGGGGAAGGGGGTAGTCTTAGGTTTAATTATGGAAGGTTAACTCCGGACCGTTGATCAATTTTGATCAATGGTCAGGATGGGATCCGGATTGGGCTAGGTATATGTAGGTTTGGGCTTGGGGTCTGTTGCGTTAATTCAATTGGGTTAGGAATCAGGTCAATATAGGCTATAAATGAAATAAAGAGGCTAGCTGTTAAATACCTAATTAAATTAGATAAAAAATTTATAAAAAATAGCTAATAATTGTATAAAATGAAATTGATGCTTAGAAAATGAATTAAAATGATTAATTAGTATTTGAAATATAAAATGACGAATTATTAGATAAAACATAGTTTAAAACATATGATTAGGCTATAATTGCAAAGTTATTGCAATTATGGCCAAAAGGTGCCAATTTGGTTAATTGTGAAATAATTTGGTCTTAATAGGACCAAAAATAATAAATAAAATCATGAAGTTCTTTTGAAATTATTTGTAATGCAATTTTGTAATTAATTATTGGAGATAAAATGTTGGATATATTAATAAAAATGTAGGAAAATTATAGAAAAATACCAATTACTATGAAAGCATGACTTTGAAGGTATATATGCAAACTAAAAATATTTTGAGGAATTGGGTATCAACATGAATCAAGTGGTCCTCTACGCGCAGGGACTTAACTAACATGTCATCCATGTAAACTTCTATAGACTTGCCTATTTGATATTCGAACATCTTATTAAGTAGGCGTTGATATGTGGCTCTCGCATTTTTTTAGCCCGAAAGGTATTACATTATAACAATATGTGCCATACTTTGTGATGAACGAAGTTTTTTCCTGGTCCTCCAGGTTCATTTGAATTTGATTTTACAAGGAGTAGGCATCGAGAAAGGTAAGGATATCGTGGTCGGCCGTAACGTCTATCAAACGATCGATGTTGGGCAATGGGAATGAATCTTTAGGGCAGACTTTATTCAAATATTTATAATCTACACACATTCTCAGTTTATTTCTCTTTTTGGGGACTACTACTACATTAGCTAGCCCTTCGGGGTATTTCACCTTCCTAATGGATCCTATTTTGAGAAGTTTTGTTACCTCGTCCTTGATGAATGCATGATTTACCTCGGACTGAGGTCTCCTTTTTTGCTTCATTGGTTTGAACCTGGGGTCGACACTTAGTCGATGGGTGGTTATCTCTGACGGGATCATGTCAAGTCTAAATGGGACCAAGCGAAGCGATCGATGTTATCAATAAGAAATTGCATGAGTTATTTCCTGTGTCCGGGGGTTAATCCCATTCCTAGGTATACCTTTCGATCGGGAAGATGTTCAATCAATACGTCCTGTTTGAGCTCTTTGACTGTTGACTTTGTTGCATCTGACTCCTCGGGGGCAATGAAGGCTCGAGGGGTGAGTAAGTCTTCTTCATCGTCCTCAACCACCCGTTCATCGTTCGCTTGTCCCTAGGGTTCAACCGAGGATATAGACTGTGGTTGCTATTTGGCTATTTGCTTGTCTTTTGACTTCTCTGAGGTGGAAGGCGTCGATGTTGGTGCCAAGTCATGCACTACAAACATCTCTTTGGCTGCATGTTGTTCTACATACACTGTTTTTACGCCATTCTTCGTTGGGAACTTCATCATTTGATGAAGAGTTGATGGCACCGCTCTCATGCTATGTATCTATGGCCTTCCAAGTATGGCGTTGTACCTCATGTCACCTTCGATGACATGAAACTTGGTACCTTGAATTGTACCGGTGTTGATACCCAATTTTTTCTTAAATTATTTTTAAATTTGGATATAAGCTTTCAAAATCACTCTCCGCAATATGGAGTATTTTTCCTAATTTTTTCATATTTTATCTAAATTGTTTCCTATCATTCAATATTGTTTATTTTATAAATTGTACCCTAAAATTAAGTTCAAAATACTTTCCAGTTCTGTATGTTATTTATTAAAATCTGATTATTGCATAAATTGTTCTATTTAGTTTTAATTACAATCATTTTGCAATTATGGCCTGATTAGTCATTTTATACCTTTAAAACCCCGAACTCATGTCTTTTATATTTTAATATTGTCTAATTACTGTAATTATACTTATTTTTAACTTAATTTCATTTTATACAATCATTAGCTATTTTAATTAATTAAGTATCCTATTAAATTGGGTATTTCACAACTAGCCTCTTCTTGTTTAACATTTAGCCACATTTGGCTAACCCAATTAAATACCCAAACCCAAACCCCATTATACCCGGCCCAGTCCCCATTCAATCTGAGACGTTGATCAAACGAGATCAATGACCCAGATTATTGATTACCATAATTAATCTACCCAAAACCCCTCCCCGTCTCTCATTTTCCCATCTCACTCTCTCTCTCTTCTCGACCCCTCCGCTCCTAGTTCTCTCTAGAGCCTTCTGGCTCCTCATCTCCTCCGATGGCCTTCATCTCCGACCACTCCCAGGCTCATCCCCGACCACTCCCAGGCTCATCCCCTCAACCACCGGCCACCATGAAGCCGGCTCTCCTGGCACTTCGTCTATAAGGCCCTGTGAAGCTTCCTCCATGCCAAAGCGGCCATGGAAGCTCCTGCCTGAGTGTTTTCCGGCCTTCTCCGGCGAGGGTTGACTCAGGATGCTCCGGCTACCACCATCCCCAAGTTTCACAGCAGGTTTTATCATCTTCTCCGGTATTTCTAAAACCTTAATTCTGACGCTTCGATTTCTTTTAAAGATCTGTATCAAATCTGGGTATATTCCGGTTTCCTTGTCATCTTCCTTAAAGATTTTCGACTTTTATTAAACTACTCTTCATTTTCTAAATTAGGGTTTCTTGACCTCTTTTCAAAACGGTTTCTCTTTTTCTAATTTTAGCATGTATTCTATGATTTTTCCATATTGAAACTCCTAAACTTTTCAGCTCTATTCGTTGAGTCTGAGTCTGTCTTGTGATAACGTGTTCGCTTAACTTATTTGTGTGCTTGTTCTTATGAATACTCTGAGTTCATGAGGTTTTATCCCCATCATGTTCGTTAGGGCTTTGGTTCTTTGCTTCTCCTGACCATATTATGTTTGATCTGTTAAATCTCTTTAATCTTTCAGCATGCTCTAGTTTGAACCCTTGATTTTATAGGGCTCTTTGCCTTATTGTACCTGTTAGGGTTCCCGAGTGGATCCTTTTGCCTATTATTGTGTGCAATTTGTTTTTAATTTCCTTTAATTAACGTTCTTCTTGTTTGAATCTCTAATTTCCTATAATTTATACCTATCACCAATCTTGTGTGTTTATTTCCGTACTGATTTCAACTCTCAAAATATTTTCTTTCCTTAATTGGGGTCGACTATGTTACCAGCTGACTCCTAATCGCTTTCCTTATTGGAATTGGTTGAACCTAGCCTTAATTGTCTATTCTATGCATACTGAGCTTGACTCTTTCCTTAATAGTCTGGTACTGATTTTATTACCTTATGTGTCATATATATTACCGTTTGAATAGGAATCTCTTAACTTAAGGGCCTACTGATTGATACGAGTTCCTTAATTATCATGATACTTTGATCCTTCCTTTATTTAATTCTGTACAGTCTTCTATTTACCTTATATGCTCTGGGTTCTTTACCATTTTGGAGTTTGAATCCCATAATTCAAGGGAACCAAGTACCTTCTCACAACTGGTTTGATTCTGTCTGCTATTTTAACCCTATTTTGTGGTTCTTACCTTATGTGATCATCTGTTTTCAACTATATATACTCTTACTCTTGCATTAAACAAAAAGAAGTCGAACATTACTCAATTCTCTATATACTACTCTCTTGTGTTCTGCTTCTCTTGGCTCTCTCTCTCGTCTCTATTGTTACTCTTTGCTGCTTACTATTAGCCGGCTGCTAAGCCAAGGCTAATATTGTGCTATTCACTACCCTCTTCTGCTGCTCTTTACTTGCATCACTGATATGTCCTATTTAATATTAATGTACTCTAAACAACATGCTTCAATTTTGTTTAAGGTTCTTACTGTTTCTTTTGTGCTTCTATTTGTGGTTTTATTGCTTACCCTGCAACTAGAATGCCTAAATCCTTTTATGATCTCTCTTCGTCTTCTAGCTTAACACAAACTCCTGCTCTATTCTCTGTTGTTCATTAGGGCCTATGGGATCATTTGACTATGTGGTTACTGTCTCTTTTCTCTTTGCATGTCTAGCATATTTGTGTGTCTTCTTTTTCATCTGTCTAACCTCTCTTCTGTGATTCCTTTAGTAGTCGTATAATGTTTGCTATTTCCCTGAGGATATCCCTAATATGTGATGAATTTGTAACTAAAATTGATTATCCACTGCCCTATTGCTTGTCCCCTGAATCCCCTCTCCTGTTTGTGTTTGTTTGCTTGGAAATCCACTAAGTTGTGATTAGTGCTGTTACTCCATATTTCAGAATTATTTCTTCTATTAGTCTATAAGTGATTTCAAAATTCCCTTTTCTTAACCTCTTTTAGCACTACACACAATTCCTAGATCTTTAGGTTCCACCCCCTCAGTGTGTGCATCGCTTAGGGACCATGAGTTCCCTCTGAACCTTGAGACACTGAGGTAAGGGTACTCTACACTGCACTTGTTTAACCATGGGCATCTGCTGGGTGCTGGTATTGGCCGGGGCCCTCATTAAGGCCTTTGGGAGCTTTGCCGCACCCAGGTAGATGTAAGGCTGTAGACTGGAGAGAGGGTGAGCCTGGAAGATTGGGCCTGATTGAAGGCTACCTATAGAATAACTTCTTGTTTTTCTTTTCATTATTGTAATTCATTTATTATGGTATGTAATAATTTGTAAACGAATGATGGGGCTGGATAGTAAATATGGGGGGGTTATACATGCCTAGCTTAGGTAATGGGTAGAAAACATACATATAGGACCTTATTCGCTTATTTGTGCATTAGATGACATGCATAGGACATGCATTTCACATGTTAGAAATCTTGTTTTAGGACTTTCACTTTCAGCATGTTATTATATTCATGATCCTGATCAGTTAATAAACAAACAACATTAACTGTCACAAAGTCATTGCTGCATTTTTCATCTTAGAAACCATGTTTTTTAGGAATTTCTATGTGCATTAGATATCCTGTTTCTTAAGATCATTCACTCGTTTGAGTTGCAATTGTTAAAAGACCGGACTAGCCCGCTTAATCTAATAACCCCCCAAAATATGGATAATTTGTTTGACACATTTTTCTGCAAGTATATCCCTTAAAATCAAACTTAAATATGCATGTTCACCTTTGATATAATTAGGCAATATAGGCGGCGCCTAGTCAAACCTTAGGCCTAATACGTATTAACATCAAAGCGATTATGTTCTTCTAGTTTTATCACTTCCTTTAAACATTTTGAACCCTGTTGTTCCTACTTTCGTTTATCTCGCTGAAGCTCATTTACTTTATTAAAACTCCAGCTCTATATCTTAAACAATCTTGAAGTTGTGCATCCGTTCCCTCTTACTGATTTTCACTAATTCTTGTCCTATCATATTTTTCAAACTACTGGGTTTTCAAAATGCTTCATTCTGCTGCATATCGTGCAATTTCGAATCCTTATTTGCATGCCTTTCAAAGTCACTATGTTTGATACATTTTACTACTCTTTTACTACATTTCTTTGAACACTAATAGTTGTTACTTTGTGTTGAGCCACGTTATCTATTTACTTATCTTTAAGAACTCATTTCAAACCCATGCTTTAATAACTTTCATCTATGTTTACTAAAACTTTAATCACTGTCTACTCCTAAGTTTGCTGCTGCTCCAGTCACTTATCACTACTTTACTCCCAAAATGGGCTCAAATGATTTTCCGCTATGTTTTCTTGAAAGCTTTAAAACGCTGCACTTCTAAGTTCGTACCATTATCTCTTATTGCGATATTTCCGAAAATCAGTTATTTTTGAATCATTCAATCTCAATCAAAACCTCTGCCCTCATTAAGTTTTCTTTTTCAAATTAGCTTCTTTTGATTTACTATTTTTACTGTTTCACCCCAAAAATCCTGTTTTAAACTCCTATCATTGAGACTTTAAGTGTGTTTGAGACGTGCCAATTATATATCTACATGTGGAGGTATCTATGAGCCTTTATTTGTCTCTATGTGTTCCTTCATATGTGAAGTCTTACTTGTTATGCTTGTCGCCTAGTATTTTATTCTTTAAACCTAGGATGTCCAGCCTAGCACTCACATTGTAGGATTAGTGGTCCTAATCACCCTCCAGGACTCATAGGATGGGACGGGTAATGGCACGCAATAAGCTTTCATAACCAACATGCGCTTTAAATAACCTTGCGGGGTAGGAAGGGTAGAATAAGGATATGATGACCGGTGCACTAATACCACGTGTAGCCGCCTCCTCGAGGTGTGACATACCGGGTATTGCATTGAAGTGATCCGTATTACTTTAAACCTAGGACAATTCTTTTCAAATGTTTGTGTTATTCAAAAACCTTTAAAGATTTTCAAACTTGTTTTAAATCCCCTCATATGTGAACCTTATTTGTTACTTGCTCGCCATCCAAATTCACAAAACTTATTAGCTGGGACCCACAATTGTGGATCCTGAGGGGTGCCTAATACCTTCCCCTTGGGATAATTTCAAGCCCTTACCCAATCTCTGGTAACACAAACTAGTTCATGAGTTATCAACTCTAGGTGCCCTAACGCACCATAAAAATCATTAGGTGGCGACTCTTCCTTAAACCTTTCCTTTAAGGAGTTGTCCAGAATGTCATCAACCCGATCTCTCCGTACCTAACCCATGCGATAGAAAAAAGGGGCGCGATAACCGGCAATGTTAATTGTCTCACTCGTCAGGTTGAAGCCATTTAGGACTCGAGAGGCGGGTATGATCTGATCAAGCAACCCAAGCTGCTCCACAACCCTCAACCTGATTATGTTCGCCGAGCTACCAGGATCCACGAGTACACGTTTAATTTGAACTTTATTCAAAAGAATAGAAATTACCAGTGCATCATTAAGAGGCTGAGATAAGGCCTCGATGTCTTCTTCGCTGAATGTAAGAGCATCTTCGGGTATGCAGCTCCGAGTTAGATTTTCCCTTGTGATGGATAATTTTGTTCATTTGAAAAGGGTTCCCTATGGAATGTCGTCTCCTCCAATGATCATATGAATGATATGTTGGGGCTCTTCTGGTTCGTTCTTCCCTGTGATGACCCAAGAGGTCATCCTATGAATTTAGAATCCGTTCTAGGCTTATTATCCATAAAAAGACTAATTTTGAATACTTCGATTTGCGTGCATAGTTCGGGCGTGAAATCGGAAAGATTTTATGTGTAAACATGAGAAATAATAATTTATAGGGTTAAAATTTGATTATAGTTGACTTTGGTCAAAATTTTGAGTAAACGGACCAAGATCTGTGTTCTGACGATCCCGGGAGGTCCGCGATAAAATATGGGACTCAGGCGTATGCCCGGAAATAAATTCTGAGGTCCCAAGCCTTAGAAAATAAGTTTTGAAGAAAATTGTTCTGCTAGTTCATTCAAGAAATAAATAAATTAAATAAAATGTGAAATCTATGATACCGGGACCGTATTTTGGTTCCGAAGCCCGGAACAAGTTCGTTATGTTATATAAGTCCTATATGTGAAATTTCATGAGAATCAGAGTTGATTTGATGTAATTCAGACATCCGGTTGAAAAGTTAGGAATTTGAGTGTTTTGAGGAAATCTTGAGATTGAGGCTAAATCTGTAGATTTTGATGTTATTTTGATGATTTGATCGCACAAACAAGTCCGTATGATGTTTTTAGACTTGTGTGCATGTTTGGTTTGGAGCCACGAAGGCTCGGGTGAGTTTCGGGTAGGCTATGGAGTGTCTAGACATAGAAAAATACCCCAACAACTGAACATCTGGTGTGCAGACCTCAAATCTCGCAAATGCGAGGTCGGGCTTCGCAAATGCAAAGCCAATGACCAGCCTCTGATCTTGCAAATGCGAGGTCCTGGGTCGCAAATGCGAAGGACCCTGTTCGCAAATGCGAGGTCCTGTTCGCATTTGCGATATCTCCCCGGAAAGCCCAGGGTTCGCAAATGCGAACTCTGGTTCGCAAATGCGAACTCTGGTTCGCAAATGTGAGACCTGCAACCTATTATATCAGCTTTTTGACGGGATTTTCACTTCTTTTTCAATTTTCTAAAACCCTAAACCTCCATAGGCGATTTTCCAAAGACCTAAACTTCTCCAAACCATTGGTAAGTGATCTCTAATTAATTTCTTTCAATTCCTAACAACTTTTAACAAGATTGCAACCAAAAATCTAGAGTTTTCATGGTAAAAAATTTGGTTTTTGGGTAGAACTTAGGAATTTCAAATTTTGAGGAATTGGACCTTGAAGGTCGGATTCCAGTACCAATTGTATATCCGGTCTCGGGGGAGATTGGGTAAACGTGTTTTGGTCTGAACCTCGAGTTTAGACCAAGCGGGTCCGGGGTCGATTTTCAAATTTGAAAAGGAAAACTTAGGAAGACCATTTTTTTTCCAATAAAGATGATTCCTTTAGGCCATGATTGATAACATTGAACAAATTGTGATTAGATTGAAGCAGGTTAGAAGAAAATTCTAAAGGAAAGGCAGTGCTAGAGCAGTGAAGTGCTTGTTAGATCGAGGTAAGTGTTTGGCTTAACCTTGACTTGAGGGAATAGGAATCCCCAGTTATTTGTTATGTGAATTCGCATATGTGTGGTGTATAGGTGAAGTGATGAGTATCGATGCACCACCAAATTGACCGTTAAACATGATCCCTTCCCCGTTTCCAATTTAATTGATTCCTATCTCAATTGTTCTATGTTCATTATTGTTTCTAGGACTACTTGGCCTTGTTACTTTGTTGTTAAATATTGTCGTGGTTATTTTGGAAAAGTATTGGTTGTTTATTTGGTTCTCTTGTGGTACAAAAGGGTTGAGCAGTTTGACATTGTATTTACGAGATATATATGTTTATGTTCCTGTTGGTTTCAGGGTTGAGAGGATATTGATGAAGTTTATGAGAAAATACAGTGTCTTATTTATAATTTTTGAGACAAAAATATTGTGAAAGACTTGCCCTGAATCCTGAAATTTATAAATAAATTGATATGATATGTCTGGTGGGAGCGGGTTGCACGCCAAAACAAGGAGTGATAAGAGTGGAAAGGTAGGATCGGGTTGCACGCCGCAACAGGAGTAATAATGGTGATATATTTAGGGAGGAGCAATAAGGGTGGAAAAGTGGGAGCGGGTTGCACGCCACAACAAGGAGCAATAAGGGAGGACACTTATATTTTTACTGAATTTCAAAGAAAACAAAGCTTTGAAAAGCTTAATGTTTTATTTTACTATTCTCCATATTTTTGGCACTACTTTTATTTAAAGTTAATGTTTGGAAATTTGGAAATTATTGAGAATTGGTTATAGCTGAGACCTGGAAAAGGCGTGAGTTATTTTTATTGTTGTTGCAATATTTATTTATTTGTTTTAGATTTCCTTCTTGGTTCATATATTATTGCCACAAGTTATATTATTAATGCCCCGTCGTAGCCTCGTCACTACTTCGTCGAGGTTAGGCTCAGCACTTACTCAGTACATGGGTTCGGTTGTACTAATACTACACTCTGCACTCTTTTGTGCAGCTCCAGGTACTAGCCAGCAGTAGAGATTTTTGGAGAAGCCATTCATTTATTCGGAGACACGAGTATATCAGCTGGCATTTGTAGATCCCGAGAGTCTTCTCCTATTTTATAAACACTGTGTTATTATATTCGGAACAGTTACACTATTTCTTTCAGCCTAGTACTTGCAGTATTTTTTAGTTGTTCGTGGATTGTGACACCAGACTCTGGGGTAGTCTTAGAGTTATTTATATAATTAGTTCGTGGTTCGTTTTATTTAATTGTTTATTATTTTATCTTTGGAATTATTCATCGAAACCAATAGATTCAATTTACTTTAAATTATTTTATTAGATCTAAATGGATAATTAATGCAAAGTAGTTAATCAAAGTCTAACATTGGCTTGCCTAGCAAGTGTGGTGTTAGGCGCCATCACGATCCCTAAGGTTGGGAATTTGGGTTATGACAAGTTGGTATCAGAGCACTAGGTTGTTTAGGTCTCACAATTCACGAACAAGCTTAGTAGAGTCTGAAGGATCGATACGGAGACGTCTGTACCTATCTTTCGGAGGCTATTGAGTTAGGAAACCATTCCATTTTTATTTCTATTCTATCGTGCGGTTCTTGTATCTCAAATACTGATTGGATTCTTCTATTCTCTCGTAGATGGTGAGATCACGTGCTTCCTGTTCCGTTGACCAACATTACGATCCTCAAGCAACTGCAGCTCCTACTACGGGCAGAGGCCAAGGCCGCGCCAGAGGTCGAGGCAGGGGCAGGACTCAACCTATTTCTCAGGCAGCTGCCCCTGCTGCGAAACCTCAGATCGAGATTGATGAGGGGGTTCCAGCTCAAACCGTTCCAGAAAGGACTAGCTCAGGTCCCCGAGGGGTTTATTGCTACCCCGGTTCTTCAGGATGTTTTGGTCCATTTAGTGGAAATGATGGAGAGTGTGGCCCATACTGGCACATTCGTTATTGCAGCAGCCGTATCTCAGGCTATAGGAAGGGTCCAGACACCTGCTACCCACATTCCAGTTCAGACTACTCCTCAGGTTCAGACCCCAGTAGCCAATCTAGTTGGGGTAATTCAGCAAGTTGCAGCAGTGTCACCTATTAATGGGGCAGCTATGTCTACCAATGCTTTATGGAGATTGGACAGGTTCATTAAGTTATTTCCTATTCACTACAATGGTGCTACTTCAAAGGATCCTAAGGAATATCTGGATGGTTTTCATGAGGTGCTGCGTAATATGGGTATTTTAGAGACCAATGGGGCCGATTTTGCTGCTTTTCAGATGACTGGTTCCGCCAAGAAATGGTGGAGGGATTTTCTTTTGACTAGACCAGTTGGGTGGACTGCTCTGACTTGGGATCAATTCTCTCATTTCTTTTTTGAGAAATTCTTGCCTGTTACTACTCGAGAGGATAAGCGTCATCAGTTTGAGCGACTTCAGCAGGGCAGCATGACTGTGACCTAGTATGAGACTCGTTTTGTGGATTTGGCTAGACATGCTATTCTCCTGTTGATGGCCTTGCTTAACCCATCAGGTTGTAGATGGCCAAGAAGATAGGTACCGAGATTTCTTTACAGAATGCAACTAATATAACTAGGAGGGTTGAGTCAGTTCTTGGGATGGGAGGTCCAGGGTTAGACAACAGACCTCGCCATTCCAGTGGTTTCAGTGGTGCCTCATCTAGAGGTGGGACTTAATTTAGTAGAGGCCATTCTTCCAGGTCATTTCATTCAGCACTACAGGCTTAACATGGTACTTCAGGAGGTCGTGGTTCTTATGTGCCTCCTTCAGCTCAGCTAGTCTACAATGCTCCTTCATCTCCTGTTAGAGCACCTCCTCTGTAGAGTTATTATCGTGGCCAGCCGGTTCGTTAGGGTCAGTCCTCATATCAGGAGGGATGTTTTGAGTGTGGAGAATATAGGCATATTCGGAGAGCTTGTCCGAATTTTCTGGGTAATCAGCATCAGTACTAGGGTTCTCGTGCCATAGTTCCGGCACCAGCTGCAACACCACCTTCCCAGCCAGCAAGGGGTAGGGGTCAGGTAGTTAGAGCTAGAGGCCAGAATGTTAGAGGTGGAGGACATATAGCTAGAGGTGGAGGTCAGCTCGCTAGAGGTGGAGGTCCTCCCAGAGGTTTGGTTCAGGGTGGTGGAGCCCAGCCTCGACTATATGCATTTCCAGCCACGCTTGAGGCAGAGTCCTCCGACGCTGTTATTACAAGTATCATATCAGTTTGTGATAAAGCTGGTTCAGTTTTGTTTGATCTGGGGTCTACTTATTCGTATGTTTCATCCTATTTTACCTCGTATTTGAATGTGCCCCGTGATCCCTTGAGTGTTCTTGTTTATGTGTCTACACCGGTGGGGAATGCTATTGTGGTAGATCGTGTGTATTGTTCATGCGTGGTGCTCATAGAAGGTCTTGAAACTAGTGAGGGTCTTTTACTTCTAGACATGGTTGACTTTGATGTTACACTGGGCATGGATTGGTTGTCGCCCTATTATTCCATCTTGGACTGTCACACCATGACAATTACTTTAGCATCGTCGGGGTTGCCTCGATTAGAATGGAAAGGGACTCCTGGTCATTCTCCCAGCCGAGTAATCTCATATGCTAAGGCTCGCCGCATGGTGGAGAAAGGGTGTTTGGCTTATTTGGCTTATATTCGTGATTCTGATGCCGACGTTCCTTCCATAGAGTCAGATCCTATCGTGCGTGAGTTTCCTGAGGTATTTCCTGCAGACCTGCCGAGGATGCCACCCGACAGGGATATTTATTTCTGTATTGATGTTGCTCCGGGTACTCAGCCCATTTCCATTCCTCCATATCGGATGGCCCCACCAGAATTGAAAGAGTTGAAAGAGCAGTTGCAAGATTTGCTAGATAAGGGTTTCATCAGACCTAATGTTTCGCCTTGGGGTGCACCGATTTTGTTTGTAAAGAAGAAAGATGGGTCGATGAGGATGTGTATAGATTACCGACAGCTGAATAAAGTTACTATCAAGAATAAGTATCTGTTGTCGAGAATTGATGACCTATTTGATCAGCTTCAGGGTGCTAGAGTATTTTTGAAAATTGATTTGAGGTCGGGCTATCATCAGCTAAAGATTAGGGCATCAAATGTTCCTAAGACAGCCTTTCGGATGAGGTATGTGCACTATGAAATTTTGGTTATGTCTTTTAGACTGACTAATTCTCCAACAGCCTTTATGGATTTGATGAATCGGGTTTTCAAGCCCCATCTGGACTCTTTCATGATCGTGTTCATTGATGAAATTCTTATATACACCCGCAGTCGGGAAGAGCATGAGAAGCACCTTCGTATAGCACTCCAGACTTTGAGAGATAATCAGTTGTATGCCAAGTTTTCAAAATGTGAGTTCTGGTTAGATTCAGTAGCCTTCTTGGGTCATATCGTATCAGTTGTGGGTATTCAGGTTGATCCTAAGAAGATAGAGGCAGTCAAGAACTGGCCTAGACCCAGTACTGCCACGGAGATTAGGAGCTTCTTGGGTTTGGCGGGTTACTAATGTCGTTTTGTGGAGGGGTTCTCATCCATAGCAGCCCCAATGACTAAATTGACTCAGAAAGGTGCCCCATTTAAATGGTTAGAGAGTATGAGGCGAGCTTTCATAAGCTCAAGATAGCTTTGACTTCAGCACAGGTATTGGTGTTACCATCAGGTTCGGGTTCTTTCATGGTGTTTTGTGATGCTTCCCGAGTTTGCCTTGGAGTGGTGTTGATGCAGGATGGCAGGGTGATTGCATATGCGTCTCGACAACTGAAGGTCCATGAGAAGAATAACCCTGTTCATGACTTAGAGTTGGCAGCCATTGTTCATGTATTGAAACTTTGGAGGCACTATCTTCATGGCGTGCCGTGTGAGGTTTTTACTGACCATCGCAGTCTTTAGTACTTATTCAAGCAGAAAGATCTAAATTTGAGGCAACATATATGGTTAGAGTTACTGAAGGATTATGATGTCAGCATATTATATCATCCAAGGGAAGGCCAATGTGGTGGCCGATGCATTGAGTAGAAAGGCGGTGAGTATGGGCAGCCTTGCGTATATTCTAGTTGGTCAGAGACCGTTAACTGCAGACATTCAGACGTTGGTTAATCAGTTCGTGAGGTTGGATATTTCGCCCAACAATTTTCTAGCTTGTACAGTCGCTCGGTCTTCTCTAATTGAATGTATCCGGGAGCGACAGAATGATGACCCGCATTTGATGGTCCTTAGGGACGCAATTCAACACAGTGGTGCCAAGCAGGTTACAGTTGGAGATGATGGTGTTTTGAGGATGCAGGGTCGTTTATGTGTGCCTAATGTTGATGGCCTTCATGAGTTGATCCTTGAGGAGGCTCATAGTTCTAAGTATTCCATACACCCAGGTGCAGCCAAAATATACCAGGACTTGAGGCAGCATTATTGGTAGAGAAGGATGAAAAAGGACATTGTTGCGTATGTGGCTCGTTGCTTAAATTGTCAGCAGGTAAAATATGAGCATCAAAGACCTGGTGGTTTGCTACAGTAGATAGAGATTCCTGAGTAGATGTGGGAGCGTATCACTATGGACTTCGTTGTTGGACTCCCATAGACTCAGAGGAAATTTGACGCAGTTTGGGTTATTGTGAATAGGCTGACTAAATCAGCACTTTGCATTCCTGTGGTGAGTACTTATACTTCAGAGCGGTTGGCTGAGTTATATATTTGGGAGATTGTTCGCCTTCATGGTGTGCCCGTGCCTATCATTTTTGATCGGGGTACGCAGTTTACTTCGGACTTTTGGAGGGTAGTTCAGTGTGAGTTGGGTACCCGAGTAGAGTTGAGTACAACATATCACCCTCAAACTGACGGGCAGTCCGAGCGTACAATTCATATATTGGAGGATATGCTCCGCGCTTGTGTTATTGACTTTTGAGGTTCGTGGGATCAA
Organism: Nicotiana undulata; assembly: GCA_005239495.1. Lineage (NCBI taxonomy): Eukaryota > Viridiplantae > Streptophyta > Magnoliopsida > Solanales > Solanaceae > Nicotiana > Nicotiana undulata. Next base: position 37,733 of record MDKH01144362.1, read on the forward strand.
TTCTTGCCGTTAGCAGAGTTTGCTTATAATAATAGCTATCAGTCGATGATTCAGATGGCTCCTTATGAGGCATTATATGGTAGACGGTGCAGATCGCCAGTTGGATGGTTTGAGCTTGGAGAGGCTCGGTTACTGGGTACAGACTTAGTCCAGGAGGCCTTGGATAAGGTCAAAATTATTCAGGAGAGACTTCGTGCAGCTCAGTCTAAGCAAACAAGTTATGCCGATCGTAAGGTTCGTGATGTGGTATTCATGGTGGGAGAGAGAGTATGTCTTCGTGTGTCGCCCATGAAGGGTGTTATGAGGTTCGGAAAGATGGTTAAGTTGAGCCCTAGGTATATCAGGCCATTTTTGATTCTTGATAGAGTGGGGGAGGTAGCTTATAGACTTGCGTTGCCTCTAGGGTTATTCTCAGTTCATTCGGTATTCCACGTGTCTATGCTCCGGAAATATCATAGTGACCCATCCTACGTGTTAGATTTCAGCTCTATCCAATTGGACAAAGACCTGACGTATGAGGAGGAGCCGGTAGCCATTTTAGACCGGCAGGTTCGTCAGTTGAGGTCTAAGAGTTATCCTTCAGTTCGAGTGCAGTGGAGAGGCCAGCCTGTTGAGGTAGCTACTTGGGAGTCCGAGTCGGACATGCAGAGTAAATATCCACACTTGTTCGCTAATATAGGTAATCTTCTATGTCCGTTCGAGGATAAACTTTTGTGTTAGAGGTGGAGATTGTGATGACCCAAGAGGTCATCTTATGAATTGAAACTCCATTTTAGGCTTATTATCCATAAAAAGATTAATTTTAAATACTTCGATTTGCGTGTGCAGTCCGGACGTGAAATCGGAAAGCTTTTATGTGAAATCATGAGAAATAGTAATTTCTAGCGTTAAAATTTGGTTATAGTTGACTTTGGTCAACGTTTTGAGTAAACAGACTCAGATCTGTGTTCTAACGATCCCGGGAGGTCCGCGGTAAAATATGGGACTCGGGCGTATGCCCGAAAATGAATTCCGAGGTCCCAAGCCTTAAAAAATAATTTTTGAAGAAAATTGTTCTGCTGGTTAATTCAAGAAATAAAGAAATGAAATAATATGTGAAATCTATGATACCGGGCCCAAATGCGAAGGACCCTGTTCGCAAATGCGAGGTCCTGTTCGCATTTGCGATATCTCTCCGGAAAGCCTAGGGTTCGCAAATGCGAACTCCAGCTCGCAAATGCGAGACCCGCAACCTGTTCTATCAGCCTTTTGACGGGATTTTCACTTCTTTTTCAATTTTCTAAAACCCTAAACCTCCATAGGCGATTTTCCAAAGACCTAAACTTCTCCAAACCATTGGTAAGTGATCTCTAATTAATTTATTTCAATTCCTAACAACTTTTAACAAGATTGCAACAAAAAATCTAGAGTTTTCATTGTAAAAATTTTGGTTTGGGTAGAACTTAAGAATTTCAAATTTTGAGGAATTAGACCTCGAATTGAGGTCGGATTCCAATACCAATTGTATATCCGGTCTCAGGGGAGATTGGGTAAACGAGTTTTGGTCCGAACCTTGAGTCTAGACCAAACGGGTCCGAGTTCGATTTTCAAATTTGAATAGGAAAACTTAGGAAGACCATTGCTTTTCAATAAAGATGATTCTTTAGGCCATGATTGATAACATTGAACAATTTTTGATTAGATTCGCAGATCCTGAGAGTCTTCTGCTATTTTATGAACACTGTTTTATTATATTCGGAACAGTTACACTATTTCTTTCAGCCCAGTACTTGTAGTATTCTTTAGTTGTTTGTGGATTGTGACACCCGACTCTGGGGTAGTCTTAGAGTTATTTATATAATTAGTTTGTGGTTCATTTTATTTAATCGTTTATTATTTTATCTTTGGAATAATTCATCGAAAATCAATAAATTTAGTTTACTTTAGATTATTTTATTAGGTCTAAATGGATAATTAATGCAAAGTAGTTAATTGGATTCTAACATTGGCTTGCCTAGCAAGTGTGGTGTTAGGCGCCATCACGATCCCTAAGGTTGGGAATTTGGGTCGTGACATTCCCGTTCGCCTCTCATTCTCGCAAGTGATTTTTGGCTCGGTTGCTGAGGAACTCTCGAAGGTGTCTACAATCCTCGGTACTATGACCGTGAGTGCCATGATATTTGCATGTTAAGTTGGGGTTCCTTTGGGAAGGATCTTACTACATGGGCTTTGGCCACCTAGTATCTCTGATCTTACCTATGGCTGATACGATGTCTGATGCATCGATGTTAAAGTTATATTCTGACAATCGGGGTGCGGGCCCCCTTTGCCAGTCGAACTCGGTTTTGCTTATGAGTTCCCAGGAACTTTGGACTCGATCCACCCTTCGATCATTTCGAGGTATATTACGCCTCGAGGCGTTTCTTCGGTTTTCGACATATGGTTGGTATCTTTCCTTGATCTGTCTCGGCTCCCTTTGTGAATTCCTTGATTCTTTTTCTAATAGCCTGTTTGGATATACTGATCCCGAGGGGGCTCCCAATTGGTCGTCATCAACCCTGATTTTTGATTGGTACCTGTTGTGCACATCCGCCAAAGTTACGGCGGGTCGATCAAATTTTGATTCAGCTGCTTCGAATCTATTAAGCTTCATTCATTCAAGCCTCGAGTGAAGGCTTGCATTGCCCAGTCATCGGAGACTGGTGGTAATTACATTCGCTCCATCTGAAAGCGGGATACGAACTACCTTAGCATCTCGTTCTCTCTTTGTTTAATTTTGAAGACATTAGACTTCCTTGTAGCGACCTAATGGTACCAACATGTGCCTTCACAAAAGAGTCTTCCAACATGGCAAACGAATCTATTGAGTTCGTGGGGAGGTTATGATACCACATCATGGCCCCCTTAGACAATTTTTATCCAAATAGCTTCAACAAAACGAATTTTATCTCGTCGTCTTTTAAGTCATTCCCTTTTATACCACAAGTATAAGTGGTAATATGCTCATTAGGATCTGTGGTCCCGTTGTACTTTGGGATATTGGGTATCCTAAACTTCTTCGGAATGGGCTTCAGAGCCGCACTGGATGGAAATGGTTTCTACACGAACATATTCGAATCTACCCCCTTCAAAATTGGAGGTGCGCCCGGGATCTGATCGACCCTCGAGTTGTAGGTTTCCATTTTTTTGTCATTGGCCTCTATATTATTTTATCCAAATTCAATCCCTATGGTGAGGTCCTCGAGCATTTTCATAATAGTGGGGTCTGTTCCTGACCCATTGTTACTCGATCTTTCTTGTGCTTGCTCAACTCAAGGAGTTGTTTCAGGTTCTTCTGTGCTCGCAGTCTTTTGCTGACTCTGTAGCTGAGCAATATCCACTTTCTGTGCTTGTAACATTTCAAAAATGACATGTAGGCTAACTATTTCTTCTCGAGCTTGTGTTCTTTACGCTTCATGTTGGTCACCTCCGCGCACGCTTCCGTGAGTATCAGTTATCGACATACAAAGCATTGCGTGAGCCTACATCAACGAGGATTTGTGCTGGTGCTACCCCAGGGTTTTGCGGTGGCACACCATCGACTGAGGCTGTTGCACTATTCTCTCCATGGAACTCAAGACCATTGTTTCCATGTGCATTTGCTGATTTAGACATTTTTTGACATGAAATAAAAGAATCTTGGACAAGAAAAAGTTTGAAAAATAACTTGTGTTATCAGAAAACTAGCACCAAAACAATCACTATTATTTTTAGCCCCGCGGTGGGCGCCAAAATGTTTACCTTGAAAACGGTAATAACAATTATATTTGATTTGTGGTTCTAAAAATATGTGATTTATTCTAATACTTGTTAATAATAAATAAATAATGAGTATAAGTAAGAAGAATGTGATAGCCAAACCAATGTTTTCACATAACTGGAGGCCTCGAGCTCACTGGGATCGGGGACCTCGAGGTCAGATAATAGCAGTAAATGAAGTACAATAAATGAGGAACAATAAATGAAGAACAATAAAGCCGAGAAACAATTTTGAGCACGTTAAACGAAAAAAGCAGAGAATGTTCTATTGCAGTGAATGTTGTGTATTACAAGAATGATTGAGGTCCCCTTTATATAGAAGGGGAGAATCCCAACATAGTACATGTTTAATTATGACAAAGAAATGCTATTGGTACAACTGTATAACGGCCTAGTATGGACTTGTACTATCTCTTGCAGACCTTGTGAGCTTTAACCACGTGTCTTTGAGAATTTCCCACCTTTCCATGACCGTCATCGATTTTATACTGCTTCAAGGTAGCCCGTGGTGGGCCTTCAATATATTTTCTCGAGGTATGAACTTCAGGGTCAAACTTCGGACTCTACTTCGAGCATCTCGAGATCGGGCTTGGCATGCCATAGAGGCCACGATATCGGGCCCCCCTGTATCGACCGTATAAAACACCTATTGAAATAAATAAGTAAACCGAATATGTATAGTACAATATAACAATGGAAACAATGGAAATGGTACAATGATGAAATATAACAAGAATAGATACAATGAAAGTAAGGCAAATAAGACAACACAGAAGAAAAACACATATAAGAATGCCAAGGAAGTGATGCAAGCAAACACAAGTGATGTGAATGAAAGGTATCAACAAGAATCATACCGAGGTACTGCCTCGTAGTCTCATTTCACAAATAAAATCACAATTTTTCCTTATACCACCGCGACAACCTTGCATTTATTTTTAAAATCATTTTTTCAAAATAGCTACCCGCGTTTTAGCGCACCTTATCACATCGTGTGGCTTCAAGTAGTTCCCTATTACACCCTGTGCGCCCCAAGGTGAAGTATAATGAATATGAGGATTTTTAGTCATGATTTAAATGAGTTTAAAGTCATAATATGACTATATATGATGTTTGGATATAAAAAATAATATTTGGAAAATATTGGATTTAAGTTGCGAAAAACAGACTAAGGATTTGCCTTCTAATGATGATTTTTGAGCATTACATTTTGTGTGCTATATGAGGTATATTTGAGAAATATTATATACCAAATTGAAGGTCTTGGAATTTAGTTTCCAACATTCTTAACCGTTCATTCGTACAACGTCTTGGTAAAACGATATAAGTGTATGAAGATGGGCCAATGATAGGGTGCCAAGCTAGCACTTCTTTAACTTTTAAAAAGTTGATAAATATATGACTTATGTCATCGCTTTCTTCATTTTTCTACATACCACGATCAAAATAAGACCTTAAAACTTACCCATAATCTTTCTATAAGGGTTTCAAAAAAGATTAACATCCAGGGTATGAAATCAAGAAGCGATAACATTAGAACGATCCCTATGACATAATTATTATACCGCCTCTCTTTTTCTTTGTAATTTGAGTTTTGGAAGTTACTTCATAGTTAAGAAAATGCCTACTTTCTTTATTTAAGATTTTAAATATCAAGGAAGATTGATAAATTAATTACCTAATAGTTAGAACTCATAGGACGGTGATCGAAAGCCTTGAGTTCAATTAATTTCACTTTTAGTGGACTGTTTGTAGTCCACTCGTGTTGTCCTCTTTGCTGATGATTTATAGATTTTGGAAGGATAAATGGCGTGGAGAAACGCCACATGTGGTAGGGTAGTGGGCTGGTTACTCGTCGTTGTAGTTTTAGGCTACTTGTAACTTTTTTATTGGGTGTGTTATGGTATATTTGGGGATTTTTGTCGTATTAAAGGTCCTGAGTTATTGTTTTTGAGTTGCTGATTGTATTGTGTTTTTAGTCCACCTATATTAGGCTTGAGGGAACTGTAAAATCAGGGGAAATGCTGCCCGTTTTATTTTAGAATTGAGTTATCATTTGAGATACGTGATATACTAGCGCCATCTAAGTTGTACATGTATTTCATTGTTATAGGGTTGTCACACTAGTTGTTATAAGATTGTTGTTGAGTTTCATTTATGACTTGAGGTATGTTAAGGCTATCCCTTCTTTCCATTTGGCATGATCAATATGATATAACGAAACGATCAAGCATACAACTTTCATAAATGGTTCTATTCTTAGAAGTACTAGGGTTTCTTATGTACTTGATTCCCCATATGTCTTACTATCATATTGTCTATTCATGGGTCTCAAAAAAATATTTAAGTTGATAAAGATTGTTTCATGATAAGAGTAGCTTAGTAGAGAGAGATAATAGATCCTCCCCCTAGGATGGTAGCTTCTATTCCTTGATTGCCCTGCTTAACTAAAGGCATATTGATCTTATGACATTCCGAGAGATCTTATTGACTTGATTCTTATGCATTTCATTAATTTATACATGTACATTGGCCCATGACCAGATGGCGTTATATACGCACGTATTATATTTATATGGGGTATGGGGAAAGGTTACGACGTTATATACGCACCACCATATAATCACTTGGTATACGTTGATGAATTTGCCCACTGAGACCGAGATGATATGATGGGATGCCCTCAAAGTCTTGAGGATGTTATGCACACACATACTTATGCATGATATGTCATTTATACGCATATTCATGACATTATAAATGTTTCACGATTCACCGAGTTATTTAGACTCACATGTTAGGTCCTTTAGTCCATGTTTCTTTAATGTCTTTTATATACTGATTTTTATGCCTTACATACTCGGTATATTATTCGTACTGACGCCGTTATTACCGGGCGCCCTACATTTCATGCCCGTGGGTGCAGGTAGACAGGCTGACGGTCCCCCTTCTTAGGATCATTACTCAGCGAGAGTTGGTGTGATCATTTGATCCGGAGCTGCTATTGGGTTGTGGTACGATATTTTGTATACATATATAGGTATGACGGGCCCCAGTATCGTCCTTTATATAGTTTTACACTCTATTAGAGATCTGTAGATAGTCATGTATAGTTGGATAGTATGTGACTGGCTCCCCTTACCGTATTCTGCATATATATATATATATACGTCTCATCACGTATGTTATTCACATGATTAAGTAGTTCATTTACAGATGGTATGCATGACCTACCCTTATTTCATGTTTATATCTTGAATGTATGCTTAGGGGTGTTCGACAAGTAGGACTCAGACACTCGTCACGACCCATCGGGTTGGGTCGTGACAAAAGTGGTATCAGAGCAGTTCTGTTCTAGGGTTGTCTATAGACTGTGTCTAGTAGAGTCTTGTTGTTCACAATACTTATAAGTAGGAGGCTGCAGGACATATAGGATGCTATCTCCCCTTCTTATCTTACATCGTGCGGTATAAGGATTCATTTTCCTAACTATATGTTATGTTTTTAGTTGTGCCTAAGAAGGCTTGAGCCGCCTAGAAGGGCAAGTCCGTGGCTAATGAGACTACGAGTCGAGCGCAACGAGTTACTACGGCTCGAGGAGAGTCTCATAGAGAGACTCCATTCCAGACTTCACATAGCGTGCCATCTCTAGAGGATATTCGAGGGACACCAGCTCCAGCGCCCGCCCTAGTACCCCTGCTCCTCAGCCAGATGCATCGGGTCAGGAAATGAGAGATGCTATTAAGCTATTGACTCGATTAGTGGCCGCACAGGCTCGACGCCAAGAGGTAGGTATTGGTCATGCAGATAGGTCCATCAGTGCGAGGGTTCATGATTGCATTAATTTGGACCCTTCGGTATTCATTGGAGTTGATCCAAACGAGGACCCTCGGGTCTTTATCGATAGGATGCAGAGGACTTTGATGGTAATGAAGGCCACTGCAACTTAGTCAGTTGAGCTATCTTCCTATAGACTTCAAGATGTTGTAGTTAATTGGTACAAGTCTTAGGAGTTGTACAGAGGTGAGCATGCTCTTCCAGCAGTATGACATGAGTTTACATAGGCTCTTTTTCGTCATTATTTGCCACCAGAGCTTAGACGGGCCAGAGTTGATTGGTTCTTGACCCTTCGGCAGGGTAATATGAGTGTTCGGGAGTACAACCTTCAGTTTGATTCTTTTGCTAGGTATACTCCCACTATTGTAGCTAAGATGGAGGATTAGGTTCACCAGTTCGTGATGGGGTTTGAACCGCACCTGCTTAATGACTGTACGTTGGTCTCACTTCAGCCAGGAATGTATATTCTTGTATTAAGGAATACATTAAGGGTGTAGAGGAGCACTAGGGCCGATCATGAGCATGATAGGGGCTAGAGTAAGAGAGAGAGATCGTCAGGTCCTTCTGGTGAGTTTCAAGGTGGTTAGAGACAACAGTACCCGAGGTATCCAGCCCAGCCATCGGCTAGTGCACTCCCTCAGCTCGCCGGTAGGAGATTGGATTGTTCCACATATTCAGGACCCACTCAGAGTACTAGAGCCTCTAGTTCTTAGTATAGGGGTGAGTCAAGTCAGATGAGGACGCCCTTTCCACGATGTGCTCAGCGTGGTAAGCAGCATGCCAGACAGTTCCTTGTAGGTTGGGTGTTTGTTATACTTGTGTTTATCTTAACCACATTATGAGAGATGTACAATGAGAGGTGGTGTAGGCATAATTCATCCAGCAGGATTTGTAGTTGTTTCGTCATCATCAGTACACCCCCTTTGGAAAGGTTCACAAGCACCAACCTGTCGTGGCAGTAGCAGAAGTGGAGCATCTAGCTCGAGTGGTCTTCAGAACCGCATTTATGCAATACCGGGTCGACAGGATCAGGAGTTGTCACCTGTAAGTATATTATCAGTCTCCTCATATGATGTATATGCTTTCATTGATCTAGGTTCCACCTTATCGTACGTCACTTTGTTGGTTGCTAGTAAGTTTAGGATAGAACCTGAGTTGATTGAACCTTTTGAGGTGTCTACACCTGTTCGGGATCCAGTGGTAGCTAGTCGGGTATATAGAGATTGTATTGTAGTAGTTCATAGCTATTCTATAGTAGCAGACCTGATAGAGTTAGATATAGTAGAATTTGATGTTATAATGTCCAATGCATCGAGAGTATAGAGAATGATTGGGCCCAAGGACCCTTTTAGCAAAGCAGGAATATAGTTAACAAAGAGGTATCTAAGTTGCTCCATTCTTCAGGATTGGCGACAGGGAGGGGGCAGCCAGAAAGGATAGTTCCTGAGGTTCTAGAAAATAATAAATAGGAGCATGGGTACATACAAACCTGACGGATCACTGAAGGAAGTGTGAAAGTAAGCAAGAAAAGTCTCAACCCGAAATCAATAGCCCGCAAAATAGAAACGAGAAAGCCCATCTCTTTCCAGTAGTATGTAGCTTTACTTCCTTAAACTTCTATGGAGGGCTTAGTTTGCGCAGTTGAGTGGCGCTTGTTGAATACCTCTCGTATGGATTGGTTGGCTTGTTGTTATGATAACGTTGATTGTATATCAAAGATGGTTCGGTTCCAGTTTCCATAGGAGCTAGTTCTGGAGTGGAAAGGTAATACTGCATCGCCGAGAGGTAGTTTTATTTCCTATCTCAAGGCAAGGAAGATGATCACAAAGGGCTATATTTATCACTTATACTGGGTACATGATGTGAAAGCAGAGTCACCAACCTTTCAGTCTATCCCGATGGTTAATGAGTATCCCGTTGTTTTTCCTGATAAGCTTCCAAGCCTTCCACCAGAGCGAGAGATTGAGTTTTCTATTGACATATTACCATATACTTAACCAATATCTATTTCTCCTTATAAAATGGCACCTGTAGAGCTAGGAGACTTGAAAGAACAACTGAGGGATTTGATTGAAAAAGGCTTTATTAGACCCAATATATCACCGTAGAGAGCACATGTGTTATTTGTGAGAAATAAAGATGGTTTCTTGCGGATGTGTATTGATTCCAGGAAGTTGAATAAGGTGACGATCAAGAATAAGTATCAGCTCCTGAGGATTGATAATTTATTTGATCAGTTGCAGGGTGCCAGATATTTCTCGAAGATAGACTTTAGGTCTGGGTACCATCAGGTAAGGGTTAAAGAGAAAGAAATTCCGAAGACAACATTCGGGACCAGATACCGGCACTTTGAGTTTCGTGTTATGTCATTCGATTTGACCAATGACCCAACAATATTCATAGACTTGATGAACCGTGTGTTAAGACCTTTTCTATATTGGTTCATGATTGTATTTATAGATGATATTTTGGTTCACTCCCGTTCAGAGGTGGAGCATGCAGATCATTTGCGTATTGTGCTCATAGTTCCGCAAGAAAAGAAGTTGTACGCAAAAAATTTTAAATGTGAATTCTTTAGCTTTCGTTGGGCATATTATTTCAGGTGAGGGTATCCGGGTTGATACACTGAATTTTGAGGCAGTGAAGACTTGTCCTAGACCCACGACACCGATTGAGGTTCGTAGCTTCCTGGGTTTGGCAGGTTATTATAAGATATTTATAGAGGGATTTTCTTCTCTTTCAGCACCATTGACAAAGTTGACTGAGAAGGCAACTGAGTTTCATTGGATGCTTGTGAGCGGAGTTTGCAAGCATTGAAGGACATATTGACTTCAACACCGGTTTTGACACTCCCAGAGGGAACCGATGGATATTAGGTTGTGTATTGATGCATCATGGTAAGGTTGTTTCTTATGCTTCTAGGCAACTAATAAAACATGAGAAGAATTACCCGCCCTATGATTTAGAGTTAGCCGCAATGATTCAAGCACTAAAGACGTGGAGCCAATATTTGTATGGTATTCATGTTGATATCTATACGGATCGTAAAAGCCTTTAGTATGTATCAAGCAAAAGGAATTGAATTTACGTCAGAGATGATGGTTGGAGCTATTGAAAGACTATGATGTTGATATTTTGTACCACCCAGGGAAGGCGAATGTAGTAGCCGACACCCTCAACCATAGATCTATGGGTAGACTATCATATTTACAGCCAGAGAAGGGTGAGATAGCCCATGAGATTCATTAGATAGCTAGTCTTGGAGTTCGATTACTATATTCGGGTGATACCGGAGTTACAATTCAAGACACAACTGTCACACCTCCTTTTATCCGAAAGGGGGATATGGGAGTTTTTTCCAATTTAAGTGATTGCCGTGCCCCCTTTTTTCTTCTCCTTGCGGATAGTCAGAATTTGTGACATTATTGGGACAACTCGTTTCCTTTTGGGAAATGGGTACAAGAAGTTGAAGAGTCTCCACCTAACGAATTACGGTGCGTTAGGGAACCTATTATGAGTAACTCATAGAACTAGTTTGAATTACCAGAGAATAGGTAAGGGATTGAAATTACTTCGAGGGAAAGGTTCTAGGCACCCCTCGAAGTCCACAATGGTGGGTCCCGACCAAACTTACTTTGTGAATTAGTCAATTAGCAAATAAGTAGTCTAAGCACACATATGTAAGAAGAAATAAAGGCTTTTGACAGATAAGCAGTCTAAGTACACAGATGTAAAAAGGATAAGGGAGGTCCTAAGTTTTTATCCTATAGGATCATATCCATGCGATGCTCGGTAATCACTCCTTAATGGGAGCGGCTACACGTTGCATTAGCGCACATGTCATCATATCCTTTTACTACCCATTATCCCACCCCTTAGCAGTTATTAAGAGAATTTGATTAACAAACTCTAAGCGTGTTGTTACCTGTCCCTTCCTTGTGGTCCTGGAGAAGTTTAGGACCTATAGACTTAGGCAGTCCTAGACCTTCCTAAGGTGTTTAAACAGGAAAAATCTAGGCGACAACAAATAACACATAGGACAATCAAATAGGGGAAGCAGTTAAGGGCTTATGTTTACCTCCACATATATAAGCAAATAACAACACGTCTCAAGCATAGATTTAGGTAATTTCAGAGAAATCCTAGAACAGGGTATCTAGATGAGCATCAAAACACAGAGTATGCAACATTGTTTTTAAATGCGAAGTGATAGAACCCTAATCAGTTTTTTTACTGATTTTAAAACCTATTAAACTTGAGCAGTTGATAAATATCACAATTTCTTAAATATAAGGATATTGGTTACCTAAGGCTTTCTTAGGCTTGAGACTATATGCAATCATAGTGATAGAAGTTGTTTAAACAATTGAAGCTATTTCAACCTACAAGCATGCTGATCTAGTTAATGGAGATTACCACAGTTGATTTTATACTGATTAATACTGGAATATGATTCCTATGCGTGAAGCCATTTGTTAGCTTTTTCAGAGAGAGTTGTTTATCTAGGTGATATAGATTTGATTCGAATCAAATGTAAACAGAGTCCTAAGGTAGGATTTCTAATGCACATAGGGATGGTCATTTCTTTATGTAGTATTATTAAACTAATAATAGGATTTCTAAGTGATAGTAACTTATGCAAAATTCAGAACTTGAGCGATGATCTATAACATGCAATATGCTGAAGCAGTAAACATGAGTGCCCAAAAACAGGGTATCTAATGCACAAATTTAGCATGGTTCAATGCGAATAAGCACAACAATCCTAAACATGGTATCTAGTGCATCATACTAACCTAAAACATGATTTCTACAGCAAGTCAACATATAGTAAAGCATATAAACATGATTTCTACCCAGTTTTACCCCAGAGGATCATATAGCTACCCTTCATTTTCACTATTTACCCCAATATCTGTTTACAAGAATTATTACAGATCCGGATTGCATAAATTACATAAAAGACATATAAATTATACAATAGGGAGCCTGATGCAGGCCCAAAGCAAACCTGGAGTACCAGTCCTTCAATGTCGTCTCAAATGCCCAGAAATCTCATAGCCAATTTGTATCTAGGTGTGTCAGAGTTCCCTAAGGACCTTAAGGATCCCGAGCAGTGCTCACACCAAGACTTTCTAAAAAATAGGGACTGGTTATGTGTAGTGTGGAAAGGCCATCCCCAGTGTGCCAGAGTTCAAAAGGATCTCATGGGATCCCAAGGCAGTACACACACTGGAGGGGCAGAACCTAATGATCTAAGAGTAAAGTGAGAGTGCTTGACATAGTTTTGAAAATAGTATAGAGATGACTCTAAGTTTTGAAAAGGCTTTTTGAAATGGAAATCAGTTTAGTAGTGAATAATAGTTTTGAGAAGAGTATTAAAATGCTTTTGAAATCAGCAAACAATCAACTGGTCATAGAACACCCAGATTCAGAAGTACTCAACAAACAGATTTCACATAGTGATGAAGGGGTTAGGGACACATATAACTCACAATAAGGGAACACATGACATGGTGCAGGGAAGCATATAAACAGCATGCATAGAACACTTAGGAACTTGATAGAATTAACAAGTTAGTCAGGATGGTAGGTAATTGAGACATAGAACAAGGGTGCAGTAAAGTCATACTGAAAGCAAAGAAATATTGGACATAATCAGACACACAAATAGGGTTAGTCGAGTGCCTTAAGAGATTAGTAATAACATGATCTCATCAGTAAATAATAATGGACAAAGGTAAATAGACATGCTAGACAAACATCAAATAGACAACTATAGTTTGTACATGCTAATTACATATTGAACAAAACAGGATTAGATAGGTTAAGCAAGGTAGTAAGTAGGAACATGAATTGAATTTATGATTAATGAACTAGTACTGTAATGAAACACATAGAGTTTAGGTTTCAAAATTTAATTGAGACATACCAGCTAAGGAAGAGAGCACAGAATGTAAAGCAGGAGCAGTTCAATATCTAGCCTTGGCTTATAGCCTGCTAGAGTGATTGTCACAAGTAGTAGAGAAGAAAAGAGAATTTTGAGTGTAAGTGTGTGTTTTTGAACTTGTGTTCGTCTCTTATGAAGTAAAACAGATGAGTTTACATAGTAGTTCAAGAGTAGGTCCAATAAGGTAATAGTATCAACTTCAGTTAATCAAAGGCAGATCACAGAATCAATTATACGAAAAATCAACATAGTCTTCCCTTAATTAAGGGTAATTAACCAACGGTAAGGACATGACATATTTAAGAAAAGAAATTCAAATCAGACTCAAGCAAAGAGTGAATAAGTAAGGGCCTAATTAAGGAAATAATCACATAAGGAATCGATAAATATTACAGGTGATTGAATAAGGTAAGAAGACTAATTAAGGTCATGAACAAGGAAATAATTAAGAATCATGCACAGAGCGAATCAGTCAATCGAAATTTTAAAAGTAATATTGATTTATGGGGAGGAAAATATCAACTTCTGCAAATAGACAAATAGGCTAAATAACTTCATAAACATATAAAAATTAGCCGAAAAATTGACTCAGAAACCCTAATAGAGATGAGCTAGGGTAAAAATCACAAGACACTGAATTAGACTAAGGGGAAATAGTGTAAGTCAAGTGAAACAATGCGATGGGTAACATGGAAAAAATCATAATCCAGACAATCATAGCATAAATCAGTCGATAACACTTAAGAATAATCAATTAAAATCAGAAAGACCTTTGAGAAGATGACTGTTACTAAACCCTAGTTTAGGAAAAATGGGAAATCAGTTGAAAACCAGAAAACTTTTAAGGGAAACATGTGAAATATGTTTGATACAGATCTGAGAAGATCGGAAACAAAAATTAGGGTTTTTTAGAAAATACAATTGATATGAGAACATAGGCTTAGAAAACCACGGGTTTGTAACAAAAATAAGAAGATTCTTACTCAAGGTCGAGCGAATAGCCTGAAATAGGCAAGAAATCCAAAGGTGCACAACAGACCTTCCTAGGTCCCTTGAAATCTCCTCAAGGATCTAGGAGACGGACAAACCGTAGCAAATAGGAAGCCGATAGAGGCCTGAGATGATGAAGAAACACCATGGAATAATAGTGTAAGCCGGTGACGGCGCTTGGTAATTAGGGTTATGCTAGAGAGCATTTGAGAGAAAAAGGGAAAGGTGACGGCGGGGGAGGGTAAAGAATGATTAGGGTTAGGGGGTCGTTTGGTTTAATTAAGGTAGGAAATATCCTGAACGTTTGATCAAAATGATCAACGACAAAGATTGGATAAGGTTATTGGGTCGGACAACCTAAGACTTGGGCCTAAGGTTTTGGGCTAATTTATAAAGGGGGTATTGGGTTGGTATTTAGGCTAGAATTGAAAAATAAAAAGGCTGTTTATTAAATACCCAAAACAATTGAATAAAATTAATTTGTAAAATAACTAACTAATTATAAAAATAATTTTCATGCATAGACATGTTTTAAAATGATTATTTAGTATTTTAAAAATACAATGGACCAATTTCTGATAAAATAATGCAATAATGTATGCATGGGCTATAATTGCAAAGTTATTGCAATTATTGCCAAAAGATGCCAATTTTGGCTATTTATGAAATAATTTAGACTCAATAGGACCATAAATGGTAATATTAAATCAATAAATATTTTAAAATTATTTGTGATGCAATTTTGTAATTATTTATATAAAATAAAATTCTGGGTAAATTAATTTAAAAATGTAGAAATTATGAAAAAATACCAAATTGATGCTGATGCATAGTTGTAAAGGATATATATGCATTAAAAATATTTTAGGAAAAAATTGGGTATCAACAGTGACATTATTGGAAATGGGATTATTTATTTAATTTTTAGAGTCGCCACTCGGAATTATTTATTTATAGTGTTCCGAGTCACCATTTATTTTAAATCCCAAATCGAGAAAATTTGACTCTATTTCAAAGTCTGGGAAAACCAGAAGAACGGATAAGTAATTCAGTTAACCGGGAGAAGGTGTTAGGCATTACTGAGTTCCATAATTTTAGCACGGTTGCTTTTGATCATTCCTTGCTTAACCAATGGTTTTAATTATGTATTTCATAACCTATGTGAATTTATCTCTTTACCTCTTTTAATTATGGCGTTTATGGATTTATCTTTGAAACGAGTTATATGTGTGTAAACTCGCTTATTTGGGGTGCTTAAATCATGTCACGCTAACGTGTACACAATTAGTCACTCTTTATTAATTAATAATTTTTACCGAAGTTGCGCGAACGCATACTCTGCTTCAATTTTGAAAATTTTAATTATGTCACGCGAACGTGTACACAATCACAATAATAATTTAAACCGCGCCTAAAAGCATCTTTACGAGTATTTAATTGAAGCGTTTTATTATTATTAAGAATATTTGACCAAGGTCACGCGAACGTGTACCTTGATTTATTTTTGGTATCACAACAATGTCACGCGTCCGTGTACGTAATTGTAATAGTTTGATTTGACAAGGAGTGTGCTTAAATCTACAATCGCATTTATTAGGTGTTTTTCTATATTTGAGACTAAAGGCCCAATGCTATGTGTGTCGTAATTAAGATAACTGGGCAGCTTACATATCAACTGCTAAATGGGTCCAAAATAAAGAGAATTTGGGCCTGATGATGATTGTGTCCAGATGACTTTGGCCCAATGCACATATTGCCAATCATTTGACATGCTAAATGGATTCAGTAAAAGAGGATTTGGGCCTGATGATGGCTGAGTCCACATGACTCTGGCCCGATGCACATATTGCCACTTATTTTGACAAATTTAGAACAGAAATTTTCGTGACATATTTTTGTAATACCAACTACTGAATCTCAACTTGTATTATTTCACTTTCTTTGAAAATATGATGCTAAAAGACATGAGAAATAAACAGAACAAATCATTTATACCCAAAATCAAGCCCAATTTATTGATAAATTCTACTGACTTCCTAAGCACTTTGTTTTTTATGCTAAAACCATATCAAAGGCTATAAATTTTAAACCATCTGCGTATATATATATATAAAACTTTAGAGTATACTTATGCCTTAATCAAATTCTCAATTGTGTACACTAGTAGAACTTAAAAATCTAATTTCGTAGGACCCTACTGGTTTGGGCTTGAAAATGTACCTGTCACGACCCAAAATCCATAAGGTCGTGATGGCGCCGAACATCACTGTCAGGCAAGCCAATCATTAATTAGTTTAAAATAAATTCATGTCTCAATATTTTAAAAATCGTTACCTTTTACTTTAAGCCAATCATTAATTAGTTTAAAATAAATTCATGTCTCAATATTTTAAAAATCGTTACCTTTCACTTTAATATTTTCATGCTCTATTTTCCTCTTTAATAAAATACACCCCAAATATATCACAGAACCCGGTGTCACAAGTATATGAGCAATTTCTATGACTTTTTACAAAAGTCTACAAAGCTTGTCCGAAATACAAGTTGGACAAGGACTTTGAATAAAATAAATACAATACACATGAATAATACACAAGGAAATCCGTAATGCACACTCTCTACCACATCAATACCCCATCCTAAGCATGTTCTCAATCACAAACTTTACCAGTCAGTCCACTCCTCATAGACATCTACTAAATGCGCTACCATATCTTCTAATTCACCACTATGCTACCGCTCTCCCACTTTGGTTAACTTTATTCCTTAAGCACTACCTGATTTCCTTTCCTTACGCTTGGCCTTTTTAGAAATTTAGCCCCCGCCTGACATTTCCTCACATGTCTTCCTTCATAGTATGATGCCCAATCATTGCCTCAATTCAATATCATCCCCTGTAGTGCTTAAATCAGCAGATCCCCACAACTTCAAAACTCACAGATAATCATCTCCCTCGAGCCGCCTTCATTAGAAATGCTTATTCTATACTGAACCACAGCACACCACGACCTCTGACAGCCGCTTCTTCAATGCTTCTTCACAGTACTCTAACCCCATTCCACTGAAGAAGCCATGGCACCGACGAACTTAACACATTCCATTCGATCAATGATGATGATATCACAACACATGTGAATATTCTACCTCACTTGAATACACCAAGTCTTACTACTTTATCAATTCGAACCGGATCATTCATAGTCCAAATGCCTTTCCTTCGCCGGAACTAAAATACTGAAATCTCGAAATCACGCCCTGAGAAGACCTCCTTTCAAATTATTCATCACCCAAACATATGGGCAAATATTCTACCATCATATCGACATAGCATGATAACCAATCGTAAGCATCATCATAACCTGACCATAATCTCAAAGTTCAAAAATCACTGCTACTGGTTGAAACGACATATTACTCTTCCGCAGAGCCACGACAATAGCCCCAATCAACTTCGCATGGAGAAACATCCCGCACAACATCCATAGTATCATTAAAATTCCTCAATTCCTCGATTCGTAGCTAGCTCTTCGCGACGCGTAATATTGAGTAGGAAGAAACATAGGCATAAGCCTTAAAGGAATCAAATCGCACGATGAGGGATCTAGAAGGGAAGTACTCCTAACAGCGTTGTAGCCTCTCGAAGATAAGAATAGACGTCTCCGTACCGATCCGCAAAACTCTACTAGACTTGCTCATGACTCGTGAGACCTAAGGGAACCTAGCGCTCTGATACCATGTTGTCACGACCCAAAATCCATAAGGTTGTGATGGCACCGGACACCAGTGTTAGGCAAGCCAATCATTAATTAGTTTAAAATAAATTCCTGTCTCAATATTTTAAAAATCGTTACCTTTCACTTTAATACATAATAACTAGATGAAATCCATTTAAGTAAAACAACAAAACAACAGTCTATTTTCCTCTTTAATAAAATACGCCCCAAATACATCCCAGAACCCGGTGTCACAAGTACATGAGCAATTTCTAAGACTTTTTACAAAAGTCTACAAAACTTGTCCGAAATACAAGTTGGACAAGGACTTTGAATAAAATAAATACAATACAAAGAGTAAGACTCTGCCGGCTGCGGATCGCCTAAGTCTCCAAACCAGCCTCATCACTATGAAAGTACATGTGCAACAAAATGCACAACAAGTGTAGCATGTGTACGAAAACAACGTGTACTCAGTAAGTATCACGCCTAAACTCAGAGAGGTAGTGACGAGAGGTCGACTTGACAGTCACTAGGGTCCAACAATGTAATTTAACAATATATGACATCAGCAAAAGGCATACGAGGGTAATAAAATCAATAACTTTAAAAGTAACTGCAATTCAATAAACACTGGAAGTAAATACATAATTTCTACTTTCTTTTTCCCCCAAATATCTGTCGAGTCGTTATCCATGAAATCATTTAACAATTTACGTCCTTAAGACAATTTAACAATTCAAGTCACAAGTGGTATTTCATGTGTATATATATGCGTAGGAAATGTCGAGGGTCGTTCGGCCCAAACCAACAATAAAAGTAAATTGTGCACTACCGAGGGTCGAACGACCCGAACCATAAGTGCATCTTTGCCATAAAATAATCATATCTATGCATTGCCGAGGGTCGAACGACACGAACTATAAGTGCATCTTTCAATCTGCCGTGGCGTACGACCCGCTCCCATGAGAGTGGGTGAAATAACATGCCACTCGCGGAATGTAAATTGCGAAGCGGTCACATGCACATACAATATTTTCTTAAATTACTTTCAATAAACAATTCCTTTAAATTACCAATTTCTGTGATCTCAGGGAAAACTAAAGTTTCATAAATCATAAATTCATAAAGCATATAATCCATTTCTAGAAAGAACTCAAGGCATGATGTGGGTCCTAGACTACTCGGACATGGCATAACAGTAGCTACACACGGACTCCCATCACCTCGTGCGTATGTAGCCCCCGCAAACAATAGCATATATTCATTTAGTTCACCTATGGGGACAATTCCCCCTCACAAAGTTAGAAAGGAGACTTACCTCGTGTCGAACTGTCACGACCCAGAATCCCAATCCGAGTCGTGATGGAGCTCAACGACGGGGTTAGGCAAGCCAACAATAATTACACCAAGTGATACCTTTCCCATCTAGTTAAACCGTCAAAGATTTCCCAATTTATAACGACAAACATGATACTAGCCTTGAGCGGAAGTGAAATCCTAGTAGATACAAGCCGAAATAAAATGCACACATAGATATACATCCCAAAACCCCAAAATATAAATATACACTACGCGTGTGTGCCAGGAACTAGTGTCACGAGTGTCAGAGCAACTACTGAATATACAATGACTACAATATATACAGAGTCTCCGTTTGAATGAAATGGATAGAGGAATACAACAAAAGAGCTCCAGGGTGCTGCTAGAAAGTCGCCGGG
>ML300453.1:0-13686 GCA_005239495.1 Nicotiana undulata
TTGTGCAGACCCTGCTACCGGACCCCGTGGAGCGTTCAGAGGGAGATACCTTCAGTCCACGTCGGAGCTTCGAGGTATACACTGACGTTCATGGATCCCGAGGCTTCTCTTCTTTACTGTTTCATTGTCTTTCTTCTTATTTCCAAGACAGTGTTGTATTTTCATTTCCAGACTTGTATTTAGCATTTCAGTAGTTAGTCCGTGGGATTGTGACACCCTGGTTTTTGGGTTGTTCGTTGTAGATGTCTTATATTTTCATTTTGAGTTTTTCTAAGATATTATTATTATTTCTCTGCTGTGAAACAACTGAAGGAATTTGGAAGGCTCAGTAAAGTTTTGAGAGATACTAGTGTGGGAAGTTTTACGTTATTTCATGTTTGTAATGTCTTTATTCTCCGCATTCTGAAAGTTTCGTTATTTTTATTAAGCAATGCTTACAGGATTTTTGTGGGGAAATTGTTGAAAGTGACGAACTATCGTTTCGTTCAGTATTAAATGATTTTAAATTGCTATTGCAAGTATACGTTGGCTGGCCTAGCGGGTTTAACGTTAGGCCCAGTCACGGCCCAAAGGGTGGGAATTTGGGTCGTGACACAGTCTTTTCCTGATAAATTGTTTTGACACTCAGAGTATTTTGATACTATTTATTGAAAATGAAATACTGTTTTGGGTCGAGAACATGGTATGTTTATTGCCTAAGGGAAAATTGAGAGTGTATGACTGAGTGGTGAGGAGGCTTTCAGGCCTCAGTAGTGTTGTGAGGAGGCTTTCAGGCTTCAGGAGTGTGTTGAGGAGGCTTTCAGGCCTCAGGAGAGTGGTGAGGAGGCTTTCAGGCCTTATGTTATTATTGCGGTTGGGCTGTAGGAGCCCCTCCGGAGTCTGTACGCACCCCCAGTGAGCGCCAGTACCGATACTCAGCGATGATTGCCCGTGGGGCTGATACTGAGTGATGATTGATAGTGAGTGATGGTTGTTACTTAGTGACTGAGAGAGTTCCTGAGGGGCAACTGTTACGAGAAATAATTTTGGCCCGAAGGGCAGATTTATGATGATTTTACTAAGTTTTCTAACTATGATTTACTTCGTTTCCAAACCGGTTTTTATTGAGAATTTTACTGAGATATACTGATATTTCACACGTTTTTCAAAGGATTTCTGGAAACTGATTTCGAACTTATTAGTTGATGAATACTACATGGTGACTTGGTGTTTTACTGGTTTTGTGGAAATTGTGTATCTGTATTGTGTGTTTATATTACTCAGACTGTGATTTTATTTTCATTACTACTGAGTTGTCATACTCATAAAGACTCCATGTGCCTTTGTGCACAGATTCAGGTGACGGTCTGGAGCAGTAGCTGCCCTTGCTTGTAGTTGCAGATTCACGGGATTTCGAGGTAGCTGTTCAGCGCCCACTGCTTCTCCAATTCCCTTCCTTATTTGGTTTTAGCATTTGATTCAGAGACATATATTATAGTTTTAGCAGAGTTTAGATTTATTTATTCTGAGGTGATCATGACTATAGACTCCAGTTCTTGGGAGGTTTGTTAGACTATTATTGGGACGTTAAGACTTAACTATATTAGTTGATGCTATGGTTGCATGCTTATTCTTATATTATGAACTGTTATAATTGATCAAAAGCGTAGTAGATGGTTGGCTAGCCTAGTTCCACGATAGGCATCATCACGGCCTGTTAGGATTTGGGGTCGTGACAATATGCTCAAGTCCCATATTTTCCTACTGACCCTCCGGGACCGTCAAATCAGGGGTCCGAGTCTGTTTACCAAAAACGTTGACTAAAGTCAACTTTATTCAATTTTCAACACAAAATTATCTTTTTTATCAGTTTTTTCACATAATGGCTTTCTGGCTACACGCCCAGGCTGCACACACAAATCGCGATGGAATAGAAGGAGGCTTTTATGGCCTCGGAACACAGATTTAGCTAAATTACATGAGATGACCTTTTGGGTCATCACAATCTCCACCTCTAAAAAAACCTTTTGTCCTCGAACGCACATAGGAAGGTACCTAAATAGGGGAAAAGATGGGGATATCGATTCCGCATATCAGACTTAGACTCCCAGGTAGGTGCCTCAACTGGCTGACCTCTCCACTGAACACGAACTGAAGGATAACTCTTCGATCTCAACTGACAAACCTACCGAGACAATATGGCTACCGGCTCCTCCTCATAAGTCAAATTCTTGTCCAACTGGACACCGCTGAAGTCAAGCACACGAGATGGATCAGCAATATACCTCTGAAGCATAGATACGTGAAACACACGATGCACGACTGATAAACTAGGTGGCAAGGCAAGTTTGTAGGCCACCTCTCATACCCTATCAAGAATATAAAATGGACCTATGTACCTAGGGCTCAACTTGACCTTCTTTCCGAACCTCATCACGCCCTTCATGGGAGACACCTGAAGAAATACCCGGTCTCCTATCATGAATGCCAAATCACAAACTCTACAATCCGCATAACTCTTCTGCCTGGACTGAGCTGTACGAAGTCTATCGTGGATGATTTTCACCTTTTCCAAGGCATCCTTGACTAACTCTGAACCCAACAATCTAGCCTCTCCAGGCTCAAACCACCCGACTAATGACCGACACTGCCTAACATACAACGCCTCATAAGGAGCCATCTGAATGCTCGATTGATAGCTGTTGTTGTAAGAAAACTCAGCTAAAGGCAAAAACTGGTCCCATGAACCTCCAAAGTCAATGACACATGCCTGCAACATATCCTCCAAAATCTGAATAGTCCGCTCGGACTATCCGTCCGTCTGAGGATGAAATGATGTGCTAAACTCAACCCGTGTGCCCAACTCACGCTGAAATACTCTCCAGAAATGGGAGGTAAACTAAGTACCTCGGTCAGAAATAATGGACACGGGCACACCATGCAAGCGAACAATCTCTCTCATGTAGATATTTGCCAACTTCTCCGAAGAATACGAAAATGATACAGGAATGAAGTGTGCTGACTTGGTCAGCCTATCCACAATGACCCACAACACATCAAACATCCTCTGAGTCCGTGGAAGTCCAACTACAAAATCCATGGTGATTCGCTCCCACTTCCACTCGGGAAGCTGAATCTGCTGCATCAAACCACCGGGCCTCAAGTGATCGTACTTAACCTGCTGACAGTTCAAGCACCGAGCTACATATGCTACAATATCCGTCTTCATCCTCCGCCACCAATAATGTTGCCGCAAATCCTGGTACATCTTTGTGGCGCCCGGATGAATGGAATACCGGGAACTATGGGCGTCCTGCAATATCAACTCACGAATACCATCAACATCAATTACACAAATACGACCCTGCATCCTCAAGACTCCCTCACCATCAATTGTGACCTTCTTGGCACCTCCGTGCCAGACCGTATCTCTAAGAACACATAAATGATGATCATCATACTGCATGGCCCAAATATGATCATACAATGAAGAATGGGCCACAATATGGGCCAAAACACTGTCAGTCTCAGAAACCTCCAATCTTATGAACCGATTGGCCAAAGCCTGAACATCTAAAGCAAGCGACCGCTCTCCAACTAGTTTATAAGCGAGACTAACCATACTGGCTAACTTCCGGCTCAAAGCATCGGTCACCACATTGGCCTTCCCCGGATGATATAAGATGGTAATGTCATAGTCCTTCAACAGCTCTAACCATCTTCTCTGCCTCATATTCAACTCTTTCTGTTTGAACAGATACTGCAAACTCTTATGGTCCGTGAACACCTCACAGAGCACCCCATACAGATAATGCCTCCAAAACTTCAACGCATGAACAATGGCTCCTAACTCTAAATCATGGACTGGGTAGTTCTTCTCATGCATCTTCAACTGACGTGAAGCATAAGCTATAACCTTTCCATACTACATCAACACTGCACGAAGTCCAACCCGTGAAGCGTTATAATACACGGTATATGGCCCTGAACCTGTGGGAAAAACTAACACCAGTTACGTGGTCAAGGCTGTCTGGAGCTTCTGAAAGCTCGCCTCACACTCATCTGACCACCTGAACGGGGCACCCTTCCGAGTCAACCTGGTCATCGGGGCTGCAATAGATGAAAATCCCTCCACAAATCGATGATAATAGCCTGCTAAGCCCAAGAAACTCTGTATCTTTGTAGCTGAGGTGGGTCTAGACCTATCTCTAACTGCTGAAATCTTCTTGGGATCCACCTGAAGACACTTGGCCGACACCACATGGCCTAGAAATGCCACCGAACTCAACAAGAACTCACACTTAGAAAATTTGGCATAAATTGACTATCCCTTAGAGTCTGGAGGACAACTCGAAGGTGCTGCTCATGCTCCTCTCAGCTACGACAGTAAATCAAAATATCATAAATGAAAACAATCACAAATGAGTTCAAATAGGGCCTGAACACTCGGTTCATCAACTGCATAAAAGCAGCGGGGGCATTTGTCAACCTAAATGACATCACCAAGAACTCATAATGCCTATACCGAGTGCGGAAAGTTGTCTTAGGGACATCAGACTCCCTCATCCCAGCTGATGGTAACCAGATCTCAAGTCTATCTTGGAAAACACTGCAGCACCCTAAAGCTGGTCGAATAAATCATCAATCCTCGGCAAAGGATACTTATTCTTGATAGTAACCTTGTTCAATTGCCGGTAGTCAATACACATCCTCATTGAGCCATCTTTCTTCTTAACAAACAACACTGGGGCACACCAAGGATAAACGGTGGGCCTAATGAAGCCTCTATCCAACAAATCATGCAACTGATCCTTTAACTCCTTCAGCTCTAGCTGGGCCATACGATATGGCGGAGTAGAAATAGGCTGACTGCCCGGAGCCAACTCAGTATAAAAATAAATATCCTTATCGGGTGGATGACCCGACACGTCAGCAGGGAATATCTCTGGAAACGCACAAACCACGGGCACAGACTCCATAGAAGGAACATAGGCACATGAATCACGAACATAGGCCAAATAGGCCAAACAACCCTTCTCGACCATGCGCTAAGCCTTCATATATGAAATAACTCTACCGGAAGAATGACTAAGAGTCCCTCTCAACTCCAAACGAGGTACTCCCGGAAAGGCCAAGGTCATAGTCTTGGCATGACAGTGTAGAATAGCATGATAGGGAGATAACCAATCCATCCCCAATATAACATCAAATTCGACCATATCAAGAAGCAAGAGATCTACCTGAGTCTCCAGACTACTAATAACTACTAATCATGAACAGCAGACCTGATCTACCACAATAGAATCGCCCAGCGGGGTAGACACATACAGAAGTACTCAGGGAATCATGGGGCATACTCAGATTAGGGGGAAAATATGAAGACACATAGGAGATTGTTGAACCTGGATGCTGAGAACTACTAGAAGCTCGGGGGCAATACCTAGCAATGTGCCTTGAAACACCACAAGAGTAACAAGACCTCTGCTGCTGAGACTATTGGTCTTGAAACTGTCCCTGTCGACCGGAATAACCACCCTAGAAGCTCTGAAGCGGCGGTACACTGATAGGAGCTGGTGGTGCACTAATAGGAGCTAGTGGTGCACTGCGGGATTCCTGAAGTGCCGACTGGTATGGTTTAGAAGGATGACCTCTGCCAAAAGAATCTCTGCCTCCAGATGAGGCACCACTGAATCGACCGAAATGACAAGGTCTCTTGTCAGACCCCTGACCACTACCCTGTGACAAGACCATCTCAATCCTCCTGGCCACATTGGCGGCATCCTGAAATGAAATATCACTACCTGTCTCTCTGGCCATCTGAAGTCTAATAGGCTGAGCTAGTCCCTCAATAAACCTCCTCACACTCTCCCGATCAGTGGGGAGTATCATGATAGCATGTAGTTCCAAAGTGATGAACCGGGTCGCGTACTGTGTAACAGTCATAGATCCATACTGGAGGCGCTCAAACTGCCTCCGGTAGTCCTCTCTCTCTAAGTAACTGGAAGAAACTTCCCCAAGAATAACTCGGAGAATTGAGCCCAAGTCAAAGGTGAAGACCCAGCTGATCTGTTCAAGCAGTAGTCCCTCCACCAAGTTTTAGCGGTACCAGAAAGACGGAATGTAGCAAAATCAACTCCATTGGACTCTATGATGCCCATGTTCCGAAGAACCTCATAGCAATTGTCCAAGTAATCCTTGGGATCCTCTGATGGTGCACCAGTGAAAGTAGTAGGGAATAACTTGGTGAACCGATCTAATCTCCATAGGGCATTAGCATACATGACTGCTCCCTCAACTGTCTGTGCCACAATACCCGACTGAGCTGCTCCAGCTGTCTGAGGTGCTAGAGTCTGGAACTGAGAGGCTAGCTGCTCTAGTGTGCGGGTAGTAGGAGTCTGGGTCCCTCCCCCAGCCTGAGAGATGGATGGTGTTGTAGGAAGAAGACCGGCATGAGCCACACTCTCCATAAGGTCCACTAAGCGAACTAGAGCGTCCTTAAGTACCAAGGTGGCAATGAACCCCTCTAGGACCTGGGCTGGTCCAACTGGGAGTGTCTGAGCGGGAATCTCCTCGGGACACTCTACCTAAGGATCCTCTACTGGGTCTGTTGCTCTGGGCTGAGTCCTGCCCTGGCCTCGGCCTCTAGCACGGCCTAGGCCTCACCCTTGGCCCCTCGTACGAGCTGCGACTGGAGTATCGGGCTGTTGATCGGAACCTGGGGAAGCACGCATTCTCGCCATCTGCTAGAGAGTAGAATAGAAACTCAATTAGCACTTAGGATTCGAATCACACGACAGATAAGAACAGATGTGAAGTTATTCCTAACTTTGCAGCCTCTAGGGATAAGTACAAACGTCTCCGTACCGATCCCTCAAACTCTACCAAGTTTGTCCAGGATTTGTGAGACCTAAGCAACCTAGTGCTCTGATACCAACTTGTCACGACCCGAAAACCCACCGTCGAGGTCGTGATGGCGTCTAACGTTGAACCCGCTAGACAAGCCAACATTTACAGTCTTTCTAGGCTAACCCTTTATTACTTAGCAATTAAGAGTGATATTCAAGAATATTTAAAAAAAATAAAGTGCGGAAGAAATGAAAGCTAACATTTTGATTGACCAGTATTACACAAAACGTCTAAAATAATTTCCCCAAAATCAGGTGTCACAACTTTCACGGATTATCTAAGATTTACTACAAATATGAGTCTGAATAAACATGGAACTACTGTCTCGAAAATACATGAAAATACAGGAAAAGAGAGATAAAGGAGGTGACACCAAGGCCCACAAACATCTGCGGGACTACCTTGGTGTCGTCAGTGGATTGAAGGATACTCTCTCGATCAATCCCCACTGGGTCCGGCTCCATAATCTGCACAACATAAAGAAGTGCAGTTGTAGCATCAGTACAACCGACCCCATGTACTGAGTAAGTGCCGAGCCTAACCTCGACGAAGTAGTGACGAGGCTAGACAAATACCTGTGCAATTCAATAATACATAACAGAGAAGTGACCAGAAATAAACAATTAAAAACAACAAATCGTAGAAACACAAACTGGGGAACAAGGGGAAAACAATACCGAATAACTGAACAAGACCACAGTGTAAACAAAGAAATGTCAACAAGAAGTAATAACGCAAAGCAAATATGTACACGGAATCACCCTTCATGCTTTACTCTCATCCTCGCCAAAACAAGTGCACGACATCACCCTTTGTGCTTTTAATCTCATCCTCACAATGCAATAAATAAATAAAATGGCACAACATGATCCTTCGTGCTTGTAAAATGTAAAATCATAGCACGGCATCACCCTTCATGCTTTACTCTCATCCTCGCCAAAACAAGTGCACGACATCACCCTTTGTGCTTTTAATCTCATCCTCACAATGCAATAAATAAATAAAATGGCACAACATGATCCTTCGTGCTTGTAAAATGTAAAATCATAGCACGGCATCACCCTTCATGCTTTACACTCTTCGTCACCCAAACAATATCAAAACAACAGCTTGGCAATGAAATCAACAAAATGATCATAAATCACAACACCCCGGCAAGGGGTCAACAACCAAAATAATACCGTCCCGGCAAGGGACACAACTATAACCAGTCTCATCAATGTGTATAAATTAATAAAATAGTCCTCAACCGAAACAATTTATCAACATATTCTCAACCAAGTATTTCCAACAATGAATAACCTCCGAAATGAAATCTACTTCATAACGCAGTGAAAATCAAAGAAAACACATAAAACATAAGAATCGACTCACGGGCATGCTTAAGACCATTNTGTAAAAATAAGTTAAGGAGTAAAGAAAATGAGTTAGAAATCACTTACTAATTTTTGGAGAAGAAAGAGTGTTCGGAAAATCGCCTCTTATGTTTTAGGGTTTTGAAAAAGTGAAAAATAATTGAAAATCCCGTTTAAATATACCCTTCTCAGGTCTCCACCGCGGACCGCGCAAAGGCGACTGCGGCCGCGAAGGCCTCACCGCGGACCACGTTGAAGAGACTGCGGAACTCGCTGGAGCTCCCCCACAGCGGATCGCACAAAGACGACCGCGACCGCGAAGGTCCTCAGCGTGGACCGCACAAGGGCGACCGCGGATCTCGCTGGTGGGTTCAGAGACCTGACCCCTCGGACCTGCAAGAACTGTGTACTAAGCCTACAGGCATCCCGGAACCTACCCAAAACTTTCACGAGCCCTTGAAACCTCAAACCAAATATGCCACAACCTCGAAAACATCTTACGGACTTATTCGTGTAATTAAACGACCAAGATAACATCAAAAACAACGAATTAAACCGCAAAATCAACGAAATACTTCAAAACTTCTTAAACTTTCAAATTTTGCATTTGAGGTCCGAATCACGTCAAACGGTGTCCGTTTCTTACCAAACTTAATAAACATATCAAATACATTATATTGAACCTGTACCGAGCTCCGGAACCAAGATACGGGCACAATACCACAAGTTTTACATCAAATTTTTATTTTGAAAAGCCTTTATATTTTTCAGAAAATAATTTTCTTTAAAAATTCATTTCTCGGACTTGGGACCTCGAAAAAATTCACTTCTGGGCATACACCCAAGTCCTATATTTTCCTACGGATCTTGCGGGACCGTCAAATCACGGGTTGGGGTCCATTTACAAAAAATATTGATCAAAGACAACTTTATTCAATTTTTCAACACAACATTATCCTTTTTATCAACTTTTTTACATAATGGCTTCCCGGATACACGCCCGGGATGCACACACAAATCGAGGTGGAATAGAATGAGGCTTTCATGGTCTCGGAACACAGATTTAGCTAAATTACACGGGATGACCTTTTGGGTCATCACAATCAAGCTCAAAGGCCCTTGAATTTATTTATTATTGAAAAGAAGAATCAGGGGATTAATAGAGATTGTAACACTCAAATATTTGAAATACAATACTATGATTGTTGCAATATATTTCAGCCTTGGTTTTATTTTCTCGACGCAATTTATTGTCTACAAGTCCATAATGGCCAATTAAGAGACAAATCATAAATGTGGTTTATAACATCTGAGGATAAGATCATGTAGTCATATGATTTAATAAAACATAAATCATGAAAGGCTCTCTGTCAAATAAGGCAAAATAAAATCCTAAAGTCTAATCTAATCATGAACCATACGTATCACCCGCATAAGAACTCGTCAAATGTGACGACCCGATAGTTTATTTGAGTTCTAGACTTTATTTCCGTGTTCCGAGACCTTTATTAGCTTCATTTGATATTTTTTATATTCATGTGTGGTCCGTGTCATTTTTTGGAAAAGTTTTACGTAAAAATTTGAAGAAAAAATGACTTTAGGCTTAAAGTTAAACTTGAGCTGACCACGGTCAACATTCTTGGTAAACAATTTTTGATCGGTATTTTCACAATTCCAGTAGGTTCGTATGATAATTTTTGACATGTACGCACTTTTGGTTGGGATATGGGGTGACCCGAGCGCATTTCGGCACATTGTGTGAAAAAGTTTGAAAATGCGTTTTCAAGTTTAAAATCATGAGTTTTGATGATCGATTCTTGTTATTTGATGTTATTTTGATGATTTGAGATAGAGAGCAAGTTTTTACGATATTATTACACATGTGTGCATTTTTGGTTGGAGTTCGACGAGCTCGGGTGAGTTTCGATTGTGTTACAGATGAGTTTGGATGATTTGAGGACTACACGTGTATCTATTGTTACTTGTGTATGTTGCAGATCTCGCAATTGTGAGGTCTGGCTCACATTTGCGAGTTTCACTTTTTTTAATTTGCAAGGAAAATGTTCACGCAAGATCGACTTACAACAAGAGTCTTGAGGTAGAGCTATTGTCATTCTTAGACCCTAAAGTCGCCTTCCATTCTATCTTTACTGTTTACTTTTAACTCAAACTGATATATTTTGTTCAGACTTTATTTTTAGATTTCTAGTTGCTCATGTACTGGTGACGTCAGATATTTGGGATTAGTCTAGACCGTAGTATAATATAGATTTATATTATGTAATTCCATTTTGCTAATCGTTAATTATTATTGTTGTGCTCTTTTAAATTCTAAAAAAGTATAATTAATTTGCCAACATTGGCTTGTCTAACAAGTGGATGTTAGGCGTCATTATAACATAGTTACATTGGATATTGATTGTTTTGTTGTAGTTATTCAGTATTGAAATTATTATTAGGCTTACTTACATCATATTTTAAAGTCTTTATTTCTGTCATATTCTATTGCTTGTTAGGCTTACCTAGTCTTAGAAACTAGGTGCCATCACGACATCCTAATATGGGTAATTGAGGTCGTGACAACCACCTAGTTGAGGATTGCACACTGTGTTTGAGTGAGAATAAGGCCCTTAGTGGATGTGGAAACTTGATTCTAAGGTTTATCGGCATGAGTTGGAGGAATGATCTTCGATTAAGATGATGCTTTCAAGCGATGTGGGTTTAGATGACGTGGGAACACCTGTGTGTATGTATATGGTGAGTATATACAGTGATTTGATGGTTTTAGAAAGACTTCTGGCATGTTCAGGATGAACGTTTGTTTAAAAGAGGGAGAATGTGACGACCTGACTTGTCGTTTTGAGTTTTAGCATTCCGTTCAGCGATTCGAGGTCTTGAGTGGATTCATATTGTGTATAATAACTTGAATGTATGTTCGGACTCGATTTTTGGATGTTTCGGAAATGATTTTGATAGGTGATTCTCATTTTAGAAGCTTCAGTTGGAAATATTGATCGAGGTTTGACTTTTATAAAAATAACGCCAAAAAGGAACTCTGATAGCTCTGATAGGTTCTTGTTGTGATTTTGGTATTGGGCATATGCCCGGAATTGAATTCGAGGTTGATTTGGCATGTTTTGTCGGACGTTAGCAATGGAAGGTTTAGAAGAATCCTTAGGTTTGGCTATTGTTTGACTTTATAGCTATCGGGTTCAGATTTTGGTTTTGGGACTTGTAATAGGTCTGTTTTGTTATTTCGAACTTGTTTGCAAATTTTGGTGTCATTCCGAGCTGATTTGATAGGAATCAAACGCGTGGATTTGTATTAGAAGTTCTTCAGTTGCAATTTGCGGTTCTAGATATTATTTTGGCATTTTGGTTGTGAGAGAGAGTTTGGATGATGATTTTAGACATGTGTGGATGTTTG
Organism: Nicotiana undulata; assembly: GCA_005239495.1. Classification (NCBI taxonomy): domain Eukaryota; kingdom Viridiplantae; phylum Streptophyta; class Magnoliopsida; order Solanales; family Solanaceae; genus Nicotiana; species Nicotiana undulata. The sequence goes on from ML300453.1 coordinate 11,668, forward strand.
GTTTGGAGCCCAAGGGCTAGGGTGAGTTTCAGACGAGTTTTAGAGTGTTTGGAAGAGTTTCAGTTTTGCTGGTTTTGAACAGGTACTAAGGTCTCGTAAATGAAAATTTTTGTTCGCATTTACGACCTCTACATTTGCGAGGTGAGAATCGCATTTGTGAATTTCACTAGAGTCTGTTAGGTCCCCAATTTGCATACATTTTATTTGCGTTTGCAATGGGGGTACGGGCTAGGCAGGATCGTAATTGCGATCACTAGGTCGCTTTTGCGAAATGTTCAATATACGCATTTGCGACAATATGGTTGCATTTGCAATGTTAGCAGGGCTGTGATAGATGTCACTTTTGCGATCATTTTTAACATTTTGCGAGGTTTGCATTTGCGACACCTGCGCTTGAACATAAGCGCCGGAAGACATGATTTTGATCGCATTTACCATATCTTTGAACCCTAGACTTAGTAGGAGTGATTTGGAGAGAAAACTTTTCATGTACAATCATTGGGAATGTGATTTTGATCAATTTCTAACTATATTATATGATTATATGGGATTTAACATCAAAGTTTTGAGAATCAAAGTGAAATTTTGGGAAACTTATCTATGTTTTGAAAAATAAAAATTTGGGATTTGAGAGTCGAATTGGACTTGAATTTTGAAATAAATAACATATACAGACTCGTGGGACTATGTGTAGTACGAATCTACCCTTGGACCCGGGCTTCAATCAGGCAGGCCCGGTGTTAACCTTTGTTGACTTTTGAGAAATTTTGTAAAGATCGTAACTTTATCTACCGTATTTGATTTTTCTTGCATTGTTTGATGTTATTAAACCAATTGGTTAGATTTGCGCCGAGAGAAGGATAATTGTAAAGGAAAAGTTATTGTTAAGTGTTGATTTGGCCTAGTTGAGGTAAGTATATTGCCTAACTTTGTGTGGGGGGAACTACCACATATGGATTGGTTTGATTGCACTATCTGAAATACGTGGAAGACGTGTATATGAGGTGATGAGTTTGTACATGGCCTTATATGTGAAATTTAACCGGTTTAGACCCTTAGGCTTCTTTCATGCATCTAATTGAAGTTGTCTTATCATGTCATATCCTCCATTATTAGATTACTCTTACATGCTTTACTTGAAGTTGTTAGTACATGTTTTATCTTTTAATGTCAAATATACTCTTATATTCTTCAAATTGAATTTTTTGCCTCTTCTAATGACAAGTTATCTCTTCCATTGTTTGTTTATTCTTAGTTTAAATCATTGTTACATGTTATCTCTTCCGTTATTCATCTATTCTTATTTGAAGTTTTTGTTACATGTTATCGCTCTCATTGTTGAGTCATTCCTATTTGAAGTCATTATTACTTGTTATCTCTGTCATTATGAGATTTCATTGCGTTGTTATAATTCTTGTGTTGATTTACTTATCGTGCCCTTGTGTTATGATTGTTGTTGTTGTTGTACTCAGTGTTGTTGAGTCGTGGGCTATGTGTGGTTGTGGTATTAGAATTGTTGTCATGAAGATATTGTGGCATATGGGAACATGTGGTGCAAGTTTTTATATTGTGATGTTATATTATTGGCACATGTGGGGTTGTTGAGAGGATTGTCGGGGTATTTTACATATGAGTTAATCCGTGTTATTGTTATTATTGATATATGCACATGCGGCGAGACATGCACACAAATAATATCCCAGGAGAGAACACAATATATATATATATATATATATATTTGGTTCTCGCCTGGGATATTATTGGTGTGCGTGTGGCGAGACACGGCGGGTATTTACTTTATATGATGCACATGCGACACATAAGGTGGGCTTTGTCGAGGATGATTTATGATGGACTAGGGGCATTGTTATTGATGATATTTGTGTGGTGGCATGACCCTCTTGTGTGTGTCATGCATATTGCGGGTTTTGTTGTGTTGTTTCTAATGTGCTATTATAATTTTATCTGTTGGCTTGAACTGTGATAGTACACTTGCACAAGTATACATCGTAACATTTC